>JAPYZA010009610.1:0-18856 GCA_030522685.1 Eupelmus azureus | reverse complement strand
GTTTTTTTTTTCAACAAAAATTGAATTTTTTGTATGTAACAATTGTGACAATCGGTGTTTGTTTGTTTCGATAAATTGTAAAAGCTCTTTTATTTAATAACAAAAAACGATTTTCTTAAAAAGTGTATGCAGGTACTTGTTCGGAATTTGTCGGAATTTTTCGGAAGATTCATTATTAATAACTAACAATAATAGAAATTTATAAATAAATTATTTCACGTTAATCAATAATGTTTAAATAATTTTATTTAAGAATAAAATAATATTCTTAAGTTTTTAATGAGCATTGATTTTAGTAATATTGTTCAATAGTATAATAAATGGACGTGATAAACCTAGATATATATAATAAAAATATATAGGTAATATGTAAAAAGTAGATAAAAAGTATATTTATATTTATTAGCTGTTATGAAAAAGCAATTAATGATGAAAGATTTTAGCGTTTCAGTTTACACCGATTGAATGAAAAATTACTACTTCATAATGGACAAACGTGATAAGAATATCTCATATTTTTGATATGAAATAAAATATCTAGCATATAATTGGATAACAGAGATATGGCAGAATTGAAAACGAGCGCGGCTTTCCCGAGCGCGACCTGCATTATCGATCGCGACTCGTCGGAGCAGCCCATCTGGGTGCAACACAACTAGTCATCGGCGGCGCAGTGATGCTGCGTAATGTCGGAATTTCCTGACTAGGTATACTTCTGTCAATATAAGCGTAGCTCGAATCGTCCTGGGGACTCTCTCGCTGTCAGCGATCGCTCGTTTATCCGACATGCTCACCGGAAAATCTCACTACTTTCCCGACTCCTGAGACCCAGCCGCCTTAGCCTTCCGACGATGAGGTTTGTAATAGAAGCCCCATAATCCCATGTCAATGATTTTCTTTTACCCTCGCGCACAATGGACGTTGGGGAAAAAAAAATTGATTTTTTTACGACGTTCCCCGTACATTACACGCCCACGCGTTGCACTAAAAGCTTATGATAACTTGCAGCTTACTCATAGACTGTGAATGATGTGACTTGGAGCAGCCTTGCTGTGGGGGGCTCCGTAACCCTTTGCTGCTAGCAATGACTCACCAGTGATTGTTTTCTCAAAGCCTGATTAACAACCTGGCAAGGCCTAGAGATGCTGGAGGTTGGCCTTAGAGTTGTCAGGGGTGGAGACTGGAAGTGGGCCGATCAGGACGGTGGCGAGGGTCATGCAGGAACTGTCGTGGAGATCGGCAAGCCACCCACTGCTGGAAATACGGCCTCCAATACTAATCATGCTGATAAAACACCAGATAAAACTGTTATAGTACAATGGGACCACGGCTCCAGGAGCAACTATCGCATTGGCTATCAAGATGCTTATGATCTGCAGATCTTTGACAATGCGGCTGCAGGAGTTAAGCACACAAATATCATCTGTGATGGCTGTAAAACACACGGTATTATCGGTATACGATGGAAGTGTTCACAGTGCTTTGATTATGATTTATGTACTCAGTGTTATATGTCTGATGTACACAATTTAGATCATGCCTTTCAAAGATTTCTTACATCAAATTCTGTAGGGTAAGTCAGTTCAAAAGTTCTCTTAACTAAAGTAGTATTGCAAATTTATGTACTGTCTTAGTTACATAGAACTCAATGTTTGATTTAAGTTTTTTTAAATAAATCTCTAATAAATTCAATAAACTGAAAAAAAAAAATTGTAAATTTACAGAATCCAATTAACTACTAGAGAAAATTGTACAAAAATACCGTTAAAAGGAATTTTTATTGGAGCCAAAGTTATTAGAGGACCGGACTGGGAATGGGGGAATCAGGATGGTGGTAGAGGGAAAACTGGCAGAGTTATTGATATACGTGGTTGGGACAATGAAAGTAGTCGATCTGTAGCCACAGTAACTTGGTCTTCTGGTAGCACTAATGTTTATCGATTAGGCTACAAAGGTTGTGTTGATCTGTGTTACGTTGAAGAAGCCAGTGCTGGTACTTATTACAAAGAACATTTACCTCTTCTTGGACAACCATCACCTACCCTACCAGTAATGGATAACAATGCTGTAATTGCCGCAAATGTTTCGAACCCTCCTAGTCCTAGTCATACAGCTTTTGTAGTTGGAGATAAGGTAAAAGTTTTAATGGACATCGATACTTTGAAAGGTATGCAAGCAGGTCATGGTGGATGGAATCCACGAATGGCAGACTATATTGGAAAGGTATTAATATTACAGTTACACTAAAATAAAATGTGTAATAAAACTAGCTTTTAATATAATTTTATATTATGATACAGATTGGAACAGTACATCGAATTACAGACAAAGGTGATATTCGGGTTCAGTATGAAGGGTGCAATAATAGATGGACGTTTCATCCAGGGGCGTTAACAAAAGTCATCAGTAAAGAGAATTTTGCTCTTGGAGACATAGTTAGGGTAAAATCAGATGCAAATGCAGTTAAACACTATCAGAGAGGTCATGGTGAATGGATAGATGTAATGAAAACAGTATGTCAAGATTTATTTATATGTTCATTTATATATTATATTAATTGACAATCTTACTTTAATATACTTTTTATATGTATCCTCTATATTTTTGTAGGCTCTGGGTAAAACAGGCAAAGTCATAAAAATCTATCCTGATGGAGATATGAGAGTGCAAGTAGGAGGGCAAACATGGACGTTTAACCCCTTAAGTGTTACTTTAGTTCCACCAGGCTCTGAGGCTGCGAATTCTTTCTCAGAGACAAACAGAGGTATGTTCAAAATGATGTCCAAATGTATTTGTATATGAAAATTTTAAAATCCAATGATACATAAACATAATAAACGTAGGCTCAGCGCACGAAAACACAGATATTGAGGTGGAAAAGTTATTACGAGATGCAGCGAGGGGCAAAGCAGGCATTCCTGCTGTAAAAGAGTTCCTACGAAAGTATCCTGGCAGGGTGGATGCGCGAGGTGGCCCAGCGCGCGGTCGTAAAACGTGTTTACAAGTCGCCGCTCATCAGGGACAGCGCGAACTCTGCATTCTTCTGCTGGATGCTGGTGCTTCACTTTTCACCGTTGACGAAGACGGTGATACACCACTTCATTATGCAGCTTTTGGGTACTTACATTATTTAATTTCTCAAAAAATTTTAGTTTTGAAGTCACATTTAAAAATTTTAAAATTAATATTCTTGGTAATTAATTATTACAGTAGAAAATGCAACAAATTTTATTCAATATTTTTTTCAACAGCAATCAACCAGAAATAATGGAACTACTTCTTGCGCGAGGTGCTGCAATTGATGCGGTAAACAACGGCAAATGTAGTGCTCTTCATGTGGCGGTTAATAAACAGCATTCTGAGTGCGTAAAAACTCTTTTGCGTCACGGCTGTAATGTCAATTTGCAAGACTCTTACGGAGACACGACCTTGCACGACGCCATTGGCAAAGAGGCACTGGATATCATAGAAGCACTTTGTGCCTGTGAACGTATAGACTTTACGTTACGGAATAAGCGAGGTTTCAACGTTCTGCATCACGCCGCTCTTAAGGGAAATGCTTAGTAAGTATTAACCATTTTCTAGGAAAAATTTAATATATTAAATCAACTCTGGTAATAATGGTAATGTTAAATTCAAAATGCAGCGACTTGTAGTCGTAGTATCAATTTTATTAAATTCCATCTTAATTAAAAATAGAAAAAAATTAAAATTTAATATAGAACAAATCTAATCGCTGTTGCTGCAATAATTAGAATGTCTTTGCATTTTGAAAAATGTATTATTGAATTTTTAATTTCAAAATTTCTATTTAATTTAATTTCAAATTAATAAGAGCATTAATACGTAATCGTGTAGCGCGACGCAGAAACTAGTACAGCGGGCACGACAGCTGGTGGACGTGAAGAAAGAGGATGGCTTCGCGGCTATGCATCTGGCTGCGCTGAACGGTCACAAAGAAGTCGCAGCAACATTACTTTCACCAACGGGTGGTCGAGCGCGGATAGACCTGCAGAACAATCGTCGACAGACTCCGCTACACTTGGCTACCTCGCAAGGCCACTGGAGTCTTGTTGAGCTTCTGGTCACTCACAACGCCGATATCGCCAGCACCGATGAAGATGGCGACACGGCTTTGCACATTGCCATAAGCAAGAGTCGCTTTCAGACAACCTTTTCAGTACCGCCCGACAGTAGTCGAGATGCTCCCGCATTATATGCGGTAAGCAAGATTTTTAAATTTTGAAAAGTGTAGTATATTTTTTTTATTACATAATAAAACTAATTTTTAATTTTATAGATATGGCAAGACTTGGCCAGGCAAGGTGCAAAGACTCAACTGACTTTAGCTTGTTTTTTAGTCAGCCACGATAGTAGTGGCTCGATTTTGGAGCAAGCTAGAAACTCCAAAGGGAACACTCCTTTGGATATCTTACAGACGGTTTCGGAACTTGTAGCGTACGTCGATTTGATAAAGTCATATCAGAATAGAAGACGTCCTCACAGTAACAGACTGGCCTCAGGTAGTTCGGAACCTCCGATCTATCAAATAGAAACGATTTCGCAATCCGATATAAATAATGAAGTGTCAAGAAAGCCGCCTCGTAATTCGGGAAATTGCAGCAACTGTCAAAGAAACTCCGGGTCATTGAATGCTGGAAGCGAAGAAAACCAACTTGGACCTGGTGGAAGTGTTGGGTGCACGAATTGTGCCCAGTGTGGCTGTACCTTTGTGAAATCGCAGATGTATCAAGGTAAGATAAATATTCTTGTTCTGTGCTTCTACTAATTACGAGTTATTACGTAAAAAGTAAATAAATATTGTATTTGTAATTTATATCAGAAAATAATAGTCATTTTTTAATTTCTACCGAGATTAACCTTAATTTTTTATAAATATGTCTACAGTAAATGATATTCTTCTTTAAAATTAAATTAAAATTTAATTTAACTCAAGAATTTTTTTTAATAATTAAAATTTATCTAATATAATTCTTTATATGACTTACTCGATTTTATTTTCTCAGATTCTCAACTAAATAGAGAAGAGTTGGAAAAAGAAGTTGAACGAGAAAAAGCAAAGAATGGCTATTCCGAAAAGAACAGTGACAAATCAGATAGGGAAAAAGACAAAGATTTAGAAAGATTAAGATATTTAGAAACGAGAATAGCCGATCTTGAAGAAGCCAATATGTGTAGTATTTGTATGGAGCGTAGACGAAATGTGGCTTTTCTTTGTGGTCATGGCGCCTGTGAACACTGTGCAGCTCCATTAAAAACGTGCCACATGTGTCGCCAAACCATTACCAAAAAAATTAATTTATACTAGAGAGGCTGGATTTGTTAAAAACGAAAAAATTAGTAGGGTTTAAAAAAATAAAAGGAAACATTAGGTTTTTATTTATTGAATACTGTCATTTTATTTCTAATCTTAGCTCTTAAAAAAAATCATTCGAACATTTTAAAAAGCTATAATAACCAATTTTTTTAGCATTTGACTGGTGCAATTACAGTAGTCAATGAATAAAAACTATAATAACATAATCAATGACCTTTAACAACCAATAAAGCCGAAATTTTATCGGCGAGCTTCGATCATAGCCCTGCAAGTGAAGTATCAACTGCCAAAAAAATTTGTATTGTTAAATTCCAATCGCTGTTTTCTACCATAATTATCGCCGAGAAGTCTGAAGAATTTTTCATCGTATCTATGTACCATATCGTGCCATAATAACAAATTTAGAAAATTTTAATAATCAAGAACATTTTACAATGTGCGAGTCGGCGCGTTACTTTATCACCGCGTTTCCCGTCCATTTCTTCGCGCCCGAGATCGTCCATGCCTTTAATACCTGACCTCTCTTTAGTCAGAAAAAACAGCTAGGAATTTTGTTTCTACTCTTTCGTCGCTTGCCTTGATGTAGTTCAAATGTTTGAACATGGCAAAATCCTTTGCTTTCTAGTAAATTTTTTAGACACCAGAAATGCATTCCAAAGTTTTTTAAATCTTTGGAATCATAAGAAAACTAAGAAAATTAATTTTATAATAAAGTTGTACCATTTCTTAGCATATTCTTTATTAAATTTTTTATATGCAATGCACTGCTTTTGTTTATTGTACATTATTTGTAAATATTTTATCTCAAATTAATTTTTTTAACTATATTTTAGAGTGATCACTTAATAATTTTAGAAAGTTTCAGGGGTGACTATTGTTTATATGTAGTAGCTGTTTTTTTAACAAATTTTTGGACCGTGTTCTTGTATTAAATTAGAACTAAAAAATTTTATACGGTTCGTTTTCGTGCAATCTATTGTTTTACCGACCACTATAATTTTATGTTTAAAAAAAATTAAAATATGCTGATTTTCGTAATAATTTGTACATTTACCCAAGACCAATTTTTCTTAAAACACCGAGGAGACCACGGGGTTATCTTGATGATTTTCTCTTTTTTTTTTATAATAGTAATTGTATTGTCATTAAGTCTGTACTGCGTGTACTACAGGAATGAATCATGAATATAAAACTGTAATAGCGCAATTTAAAGCATCGATAAGTTTCTACGATTGTATGTAACATAAATGGTAATTTAAATAAATTTAATTCAATCATTTGCTTTTACTTTTTTCAATTTCCTGGAACCTTTCAGTCGCGTCATGAAAACTGTCTCAGCGATCTCTTTTCCTCTCTTGCTTTTGAAAATAAGAAAAAATAAAGAAAAATGAATATAACGTTCAAGAGATCACGCATGAAATTAATCATTAATTAATTTCATCTAACGCAGTAAATATAGCGATAATAGTAACAACAATGATAACACAAGCACACAACATATAACGCCGTGGTCGTGACGCTCATACGACAAGTTCGAACGAAATCGTAGTAAGACTATACCTTGACTTAGCAAGCAGTTCTTATTTATTTTGGTACTTGATAATGTTCGAGATACTCGTATGATACAATATTGAGCCAGTTTGTAAAACTGTAATGATAATAGTAATAATAATAGTAATAGCAATAATAATAATTTTTCTAAGTAAAACCTAAACCTAACACTAGAAAGTGATGTAATATTTAGTACCTATTAAACTTAAACGATTTCTGGCACCTCAGGCCAATGCAATGGATTCTTCGTCTAAACTCTATACTTATTAGGACCTGATGGAGGACTTACATACATTTTTTTTATAGCTTTGACTTGTTGATCTGTAAATCGACGACGCAAAGTGGTCCGTTTTAAAAATGCTCAGTGCCATACAGGGCAGATTGACGAAAAAGAAAGACTGCGACTCGTGACGAGCCTGCGTTGCTTTTTAGCGGAGAAATTAAAAGTTATCACTGACACTCAACAAAAATAAACTCGTATAAAATGTATCACTATGTATATTCATCGATCTGCCCCTCATCACCGACATGCCCAAGCAAATCGTTGTGAACGCTTTTGCGCTTTTGTGAACGTGCAAGACTGCTTTGCGAATTTATAATCTAATTCAATAACTACGTACAAATTAAAAAGTCCGAGTGACGCGCAACCTTTAAGAATTCTCATGTTCTTCATATTTAAAAACAAAAAATATATATGAGTACTCCAAATTCTTAAAAGTCCTATACATCATCAGTAAAAGTATAGTAGTAGTTACCACTTAAAAGAAAAAAAGAACAAGTGCCTTAAAAGGAACAAAAGCGTCACAGCACACAGATATTACAAACATAAAATTTTACAGTAATAAGATCGACGAATCGTCGCCGATATACGCAATGCATAGTTTTCAACGACACTCGGACTCTTTAACTGAGTGTAATAATTGCGATAGGAGATTGCTTTGTATGTCAATAGAATCTCCTAGCCTCGAATATCCGCAATCGCTCGAAGATTCGATTTACAATGAACTTCTTCTAATGAACAAATCGCGAATAATCGACAATCGAGCTTCCATCGATCGATTATTAATTGTCCCAAGCGATCGGCTGGATTTTTTCACGGCAACGAAGGAATACAATTTCGCGAGGTTCGCGTTTCTTTATCTGCCACTGTTCAGGCGACGACAGGCTCAGGACTGCAGGGCTGGAGTTCGGGCTCGTTTTGTGATTCGCCCGAAGATTTGCCGCTGCCGGAGCCAGACGTTGTGGAGGACGAGGATGCATTTGGATCTGGATCTGGCGTTACCGCTGCCCACTTCGTCGTGTACGGGGCGGCTCGCGCTTGCCTCCTCGCACGCATCTTCTCTCGTCGCTGCTCCATCACTAAACGAAGTCGCCTCAATTTACCTTTAGTTGCTTCATTTTCTTTGGAAAGTTCCTCTGCAAAAGAAAATATTTAATTTAATTTATATGAAAATTCGATTTTAACCAGAAGAATAAATATCTATTTTTAACTGAAAACGTCTCTTACCATTAGAGTATCCGGGGTTAGGCGATTCTGTACAAGCCGCTGTTGGCTCGAGCGCACTACTGGCGCCGACGGCCGTAGTCGCTACGGAGCCGTTCTGCTGCTGCTGCTGCTGCTGCCGTTGCGTTAGAGGCGGACGCTGGATTTGTGGAGGTCGAGGTAGCGCGGTGGGCACTCGGGTGCCTATGGTACCTGTAATGGCCGGCAGTCGTGGCTGGGGTTGCGCAGAGCAAGTCGTTCAGGATGTGGATGATGGTGCTGATGTCGCGCTTTGGCCGGCCGTGCCGATCCTGTAGCGCCGGGTTCAAGGTGCCACTGAACGTGCCCGTGTACACGCCCTTACCGTGGTGGTGCATACTCTCGATTATTGCTCCTTGGCGTCGCTTCGCGTTCTCCTGAAAACAAATTTATGGGATTTATAACTTTAGTATTAATGAATTTTGTTTTTTACACTTAATGTAGCATGTTTTACAACAACAGTAATAGTTTATAAACTTTTTTTGAAAATATAAATCGACTCAATCGTAAAGAAGAATATAAATGATATTTCTTTGACGACTCATGATTAAAAAATAGGTCAGCTATCCTTAATCTTATGTACTAGGTACCTCTTGATAAGCTGAGTCATACGATTCGCGCTAATCGATGACTACCTAGGCTTGAGTCAATGATATTGTAGGCAACATTATATTATACGAACGATCTTTACTTCTTTTATCTATCTATTTTATTAAACAAAGTATAAGAAGCATAACGAAGTACAGTAACAAACACTCAAATCACTCTCTATTAAAAAAGAAATTTTATCAACATTTACCTCAGAGGAGAGCTGCTTGAGCTTCTGCGTAAGATTCCGGGATGCCTCGACGAGGGCTCTGGTGTCGAGGGTCGCAGTCGGATTGGCGGCAGTGGCCGGATCGACAGACGCGGCGTCGAGGCTTTCCGGACTGGTCGGCGTTAGCGGCGTCGTCGGCGTCGAGGGAGCCGGTGACGACGTCGCGCTGCTGCTCGTCGAGCCCGGCGATGACGATGTCGCGCTCCTGGCCGTCGAGCAAGCCGGCGATGTCGCCATCGCGTATTTCTCGTGTGGATTAGTACTGTGGCCGTTGCACGGCTTCTTCTTTGGTGATTTCGAGCAGTCGCACTGGTCCAGGATCAGCGCGAACTCGGAGCACTTGGCTGGATCGTTCGACGTCGGCGTTACGTTCGCCGCTGCTGCTGCCGCCGCTGCTGCTGTCACCTCGGTTTCGGCGCAGGATTGGCAGGACGGTTTTGCCACTGTAAGATTTTTTTGTTATAGAGTTGTAAGATTAAAACTGAAATTTTTATTCATTCCTCTAATAAATGAATCGCTTGCACTCTGCATGGGTTTTAGAATAAGACTTATTCGTGTATACCATTATAAAATCAGTATAATATATATACAAGTATAAGCACGATGTAGAAACAAGACCATGTTGTAGTTTGGACAGAAAAAGGTTTGAATTTTGAATATTTCCGCCAACGATTTGCGTAAATCACTACGGGAAATGTGCACCCGCGTCATACAGTTGCCACAAGAAATTGCCAATGCGCACGCGACACACAGACTTCCTGACAAAACATCAAAGGGCGCGCGTCGCGCAAAAATTGGAAATTGTAATTATAGATAGTTTAGAACAAAATAAAATTTAAAAATTAACCACATAGATTGCACAAAATAGCTACTGTATAAGGTATAAACGATTATAACGTCATAATATTTCATTTATGTTATAAAAAACTAATCTAAACAGTTTAACTGCGACAACTAAATTCAAATAGTTCAGAAGACCGCGTCAAAGCTAATGCGCGCTGTCAACGACGCGAATGCCGCGTTAACATTCGCACAATCTCAAAAACGTAATAATTTAAATACTATAGTTATTAGAGGCAAATACAAGATAGATAAGGTTGATTGTATCTATAAAATTTCCTGCAACGACCATAGTGCAATGATCGTATGGCAGAAAAAGACCAGATCTCCAGACTTGCTGCTGCTGCTGTTGCTGGGGCACAACCGCCGGCTGCGGCCGCTGCGCTGGCGGCGTAGCCGGTGGCGTGAGCGTCTTCGCCTCCTGGGGACAGCAGGGACTGGCAGTTTGGCTGCAGGAGTTGACGCTGGCCGCGGGCCAGCCGGTGGGGCTCGTCGCCGTCGGCCCGAAGCCCGTGGGTGTGCCTGGCGGGCTGGGCTGGCTGGCCGGGCCGAAGAGGCTCGAGGCTGCCGCGGCCGTGGCGAGGCTGTTCACCAGTGACGAGGACAGCGAGAGCTTCGACGGACAGCTGGCTGGCTGCTGGCTGGCTGGGCTGCCCGAGAGGGCTGAGAACACGCTGGAGGATCGTCTGAAAGGGTTGCGTGGGTTATTGATTAGTTGGCGGCTCGGTTTCTTTCTTATCGTGTTTCGCGAGTTGAATTGGAGAGTTATGGGGCTTTTTGGTTTGTGAGCGAGTTTTCTTTGGTGCTAGTTTTTGTTGCTGATTACTTTTGCGCGACGACGGATCATTGTGATTTCGGCGCTTGTTACCGAGGCAATATCGTTCGATTAAATTTAGCTTTTACGATCGGCTGCGTTGATGTAGGCGTGTTTTAGGCTCGTGTAGTTGATAAAGTGTTTGTATTGCCTTTTTGCTCTAAAAATAACAACGTGGCCGAGACCTCAAGTTTTAAATTTGGTTTTTATTTTTAATTTCGCTACTATATAAGGCGGTATTGATCATAATTTAATGAACGTTATTAATCTACAATTATATCAATAAATAATTAATGATAAATAAATAACATTATCAAAATTGAGTGAATGATACTTCATAATACACATAACGCGCTAATTATATTGTATTGTATTGCTGCCAAGAAGTGGTTATAAATTACTATATAATATGATACTCCATTTACAACATAATTAGCGAAATTTAAGAAGCATCAACGACTAATACCCATAACGGCAATTTATTTCATTACCGAAAACTCTTCAAAATCCAGGCTTATAAGCTTCTCCATAAATAAATTAAGCCCGAAGACTCTGCACAACCATTTAAGCAGCGAAAATTTTCGGGATTCCCTAATACGGTACTTTCGAGTCATTTACTGCGGATCGACAATCGGCAATATTATCGTCGCGTCATTACCGGTTCTGGGACTCGCCCGTAATGCCCGCGTGCAGCTTATATATATGCATACAACGCGAACCTTCGAGCTCCCAGGTAGCCACATTTGGGACACATATGTGCGTCTCTGTAACTTTTCATATAAGCGAGCTCTCGTTTACTCGAACTTGTCACAGCTGTGGCGTGCGATGCGTTTATAAATTTGCCGACGTTCGGCGAAACGTCGAATTGACTCTTAGGCCTGTTCTAAGCCTCGCCTTAATTTTTTTTTCTACCCCTTCTAAATCTCGGCCGGAATTTCGAATCTCGTCACGTAGAGCGGCTTAATAAGGCATTAGTGTATAAGCTCGAAGGGTGAAGAGGTAGTCAGGAATGAAAAGGCTCCGTCCACGCCTACACACACGTGCAGCCCACGAAAATCGATCTAGCGCGCGCTTCTATACACGGCTCGGGCTTTTCTGACGCACTCCCTTCTATATCTCCGCTCCCACGCTGATGTCTCTCCCGAAAAACACCGCGCGCTGAGGGTAGATTATTGATAGTGCCGCGGTGAGTATCCAATTTAATCGTACAATAAATACAGCAACAAAAACGCACAATAACAAAAAGGCTGAATTATAGAATGAAAACAAGACGACAATCGTCGTTCCCCAAATAAAAGAAGATAAAAACAAAGGTTTACCTTGCGGCAGCATTATCCAGCGGCGAGTTGTGCATCTGCGCGTCAATCAGCTCCGGATTGATCCCCGGCACTGGGCCGGCTGCTTGGACCGGATTGCCGGGCGGCGACGTCGGCGTCGTGGGTGCCTGCGTCGGCGGCGCTGGGGGCGGCGCCGCGGCTGGTGCAGCTGGCTGCTGCTGCTGCTGCTGCTGCTGTGGCACCTGGCCCTGCGCCGCAGCCGGGGTGACGGTGGACAGCTGGAGCTGGATGAGCATCATGTGGTCGCCGAGGCGCATGGTGAGGTTGAGCGGCGCCTTGCCCGAGAGGAAGTCGTTGACCTGGGAGTCGCTGAGACTCTCGAGGGCCTGCATGACCGACTGCTCCGGGCGCTGGGCCTGTAACGAGAGCAACACGGGTTGTGTCACTACGTTCTGTAGCTGGCCGGCCGCCGCCGGCTGAGCTAGCCTCGGCAGGAGCCCCAATATTATCGCAGTTATGCTAGTACTGCCACGACGCCGACGACGACGGCTGCTGCTACTGAGCGCACGGTAACGCGCCGGCCTCTATAGCGTGAAAAAGGACACACAAAGGGGGGGGGGGGGGGGTGTTGGGGGGGGGGGGGGGGGGGGTGGGAAGGAGGAGCGACAGAGAGGATTTGCGTTTGTACGTTACACGGGATGCTTCGAGTTTTTACGCTCGCTAGCTACTGGGCGAAAGTCCATGCAGTAGAAACTAAAGATACGGATTTCTCTTCGATAAAAACTTATCGTACTTATTATTCACGTCAGAACGCTGGGTGAAGCTATTTATTATTTTTACATTTATGATAATTACTTATTCAATGATACTGCTCTTTTCTTACTTTCAATCTGAGCATAATAAATTATAAGAGACGAATCGACAAGGCGTTTCGTTTTGTACAATGTTGAATAACGCTTTTCGACAGCATGACTTCAATATTTTACAAGAATCTCTTCATTATCATCGAACGTGAGAAAAATTTTAAAACTACCTCAATTATCGTCAAATAAAAAAGAATACAACAGTAATCATCGAATCAGTCAAACATTAACGCCCATCCAGTACCTATCCTTCAAAAACTGAAAAAACAAATCGAAAAAGACCATATCCAGCGGACGCGCCACGCAGAAGCACGCGGCATAATTTCGGTCGATCGCTCGCGCTGAGCGGGCGTTTCTCATATAATATTGAGCTGGCGCTTTTTTATCCGGCCGCGTGCGTCATTGGCGAGAACCGGTTGATTCGCAACGCCAGCGGCGCGCATACACACGCGGGGACGGCAAGAAATTCGCGAAAAAGTGCAAGTTAATCCAGCGCCCGCTTATCGCTCCCGCGCGCGCGAGAGCTCACCTATGTGCCGGCTTTTTTGGCGCTGAGAAAAAGAGACGGAGCTCCGGGGAGATTGAAACGTCGGGCCAAGGCTAACGCGAGACGAGCTGATCCGCGCGAGCGATGAGGAGTGAAATTTTTACCTCTCGGCTTTGAAAGATTTTGGATTGAGATACGGGAGATTATCATTCAATTAATTTCGCTGCATCGCGGCTCGGTATCGCCGGCGTGTAATTAATGAGAGGCGGCACTTATTAATATCCCAATTAAACTGGCTCTCTCTCGCGATTGTAGACCGGGGTAAGAGCCAATGCACGGAATAAAGTAAATATCGGCGCTGTGGGTCGATGAAAAAGTGTCCTCTCCCAACCTTAGCGGCGCGACTTTCTACATTTTTCTCTCATTACATAAACATTACGACAAACGAGCGGCAAGCGCGCGTATCGCGTTGTCATGCGCTCGGGCTTTATCATTAGCCGAGCGTCGCGCGGCGCGACACACTTTTAATAAGCCAAAACGGACGAAAAAAACAGGCAGGAGCGAGAAAAAGAGCAGCTCATCCGGCACGAAAATCACGAGACTATACAGTACACAAGCGCGCGTGTGTTTCCTCCTTTATTTTTGCGCTCCTATACAGAACCATAAAGTTTTGCATAATGTATACAAATCCACGAAAGAGGATTCCGCTGGCAAGCTACTCTCCAGCGCGTACATGCACAGAGGCGAGTGCGCGCGCGAGTTGGGTTACATAAGTAAGACGACGCGAACGAGTGCGCGCGATCGTTTTTTTTTCTTCGCAGCGCGAGCTCACACGCCCGCACTGGTGGACTTTTTTCTTCTCGAGAAAGAGAGAGAGAGCTGGAGCGCGCGCTACTTGTTTAATAAAGACGGATTTATAAGTGGGATTACGCGCCTGGTGCTGCCTGGCCGTGGGAGAGTGCTCCGAGAGCTGATTAATATAGGTGTGCGAGAGAGCGGCGACGCGGAATCGTTGGGCGGGGATCGAACAGCTGAGCCGCGCGCTCTTGTGACGCGGAACAATGTTTGCACTGAATCATTGATGAGGCAATGAAATATGCATCGCTCAAGTTTGCGCGGATACTTGCGTTTCAAAATGAGATTTCGAGATTTTTAATCCGACTCGTGATAAAGAAACAGGCACAATGAAAAAGTTTGTAAATATAATCAACCGCACGGTGCTGCTGCAGCTTCTTTCGGAATTTCGCGAAAATCGATGTGCCGCCTCTCGGCGTGGGCTAACGTAAAGTCAATACCGCGCCTACATAAAAGCCGCCAGCATACACACACACAGACACAGCCACAACTATCCCAGTCCCTCTCCCGCATTACGCTAAATTTTTCTACGGCACAAAACTTGAGCGCGTGGGGTGTAAGGATTCCGAGGGGTCCCCGCGCAGCTATACCTACACCCAGAGCGCACACAGTCACACAGAGAAAGAGAAGAGCGCGCAAGAGATGAGGGAAATCGATACACGCGCAGCGCGCGCCGGTGCGGACGCACCGCGCGCGCGCTCGGTCACACACGTATATATGCAGAGAGCGAGAGACAGAGAACGAGATATGGGTGTGAGTATATACTTGTATAGAGTGCGAGTGTATGATGACGACGACAAACTCGAGAGGAAGACCTGCAGAGGAAACCTCTCCGCGGTACTAGTGCAGCCGAGAGGCGAACCCTCGCGCGACTCTGCGATACACCTGACGGACTTCCTTTCGCTCGTATATAGCCGCAGAGAGCCGAGGATGTCCACTCTGCCTTTCCCTCGCGCTGGAGTACTATATACGTGCGTTTTGTTTAAAAGCGATAGAGGCTCTAGTGTTTTTAGGCATCATTTATAAATAAGGTATGCCGAAAGAATAAAAGAAATTTCTTATTTCCCCTAATATACATCTTACAACCATAAATTTACTACAAAACAAATAAATACGAAAAATTGATGTTAAAACCTATTCCAAGCCTAAAACGCATATCCAACCATCCGAGCGGCCAGCTCACTGCGGCGTCTGAAAACCATGCGCGCCGCTTGGCGGCAGAAAAACATTTCGCTGCAATATTACGTTAGCGTGTTCGCCTCATCGTGTCCACTATATATACGCGAGGCCGTTCCCGCAGCGCGCAGCCGGCTGCCCGGCGCGTATATACATTCGGTAATCGAATTCACGCCTACGTCCACTGCGCGCGCGTTACCCCTTGGGGATTCTTTTATACTTGCCCCGCGCAGCACACACGCTCATATGTACACGTATACACTTTTTTTACGAAGCGCGATCGTCTTTTTGCCTTGTTATAGTGCCCCGCGCGAGCCGCCCCCGCGCTACTTTCGTCTTGTTCCTGCGAGCGCTGGATATATAGCAGGCGCACGTGCCTGCGAACGAGCGCTGGCTATATGGCTCTTAAGATATGAGACGCGCTGAGCGGCTCGAGTTTTTCGCCGAGCGCGGGCCGAATTCGCGAATTTTTTGCGGGGTCGGAGAGCAGGAGTAATGAGGTGCGAATGCGGCTTGAGAGAGAAAATTTCTGGCTTGTTTATAGAGAGGCGGCGCTGTAGGGATCGTAACTTTTCTCAGCTGTGTCTAATAAAATTTCGAAAGTTGTGAAAAAAAAGAGTTATAAGTCGGTGCGAGCTTGGCTTTTCTGAGTCAATATGTTGCAGCGGTGTATAGCACGCATTTAATGATAACATTACGAAAAAGCTCACGTATTTTCGGAAAAAAACGCAGAGATATATTGCACTTTCACGGGCAATCTTCGCGTTGGGATTAGCAGATCGCGCATTAATTTGGCGGTATCAGTTACAGTTGAATTTAACAGGTTTCAACTGCTGACCGTTACGGAGAAACACGAAGAGTTTCTAACTGTCGAGGTAACGGAAAAAAATACTCTTAATTATATTCGCTTTAATTCCTCTCCTATACATAAGCATTCAACATTAATGCCATTAAATTGCTGATTAATCTACATTCCATTACTCTCCGCGAAAAAGACTCCGTAATATTCTTATTAGCAAAATGACACTAGCTAATTCCGCACTTTTTAGTTTATCCCATTTTAATTGAGGATCCGCCGGAGGTAAATTACGATTGCGATAATAAACTACATCTCGCGGCGCGGCGGGAAAAAAGTTCCAAATGAAACGGCTTATTCGAATCGAGCGCTTCCGGTTTCCACAAAAATAAATTTCCCTCGAAACGCTACGGAAAGTTGCAGCATCAGCGCTGGAGGAAAATTAAATTAAGATTTAATTTTTCCCCGCCCGCCTGGCTGTGCACTCGGGCTCTGCCAAATGCAATTAGGATGCGGGGAAATCGAAGGAATTAGTCCTTCTGTGTTTCTCCGGGAGCCGGCTCGCTCGCGTCATCGGCAACGAAAGCCAGCGCTGGCCAATAAAAGAGAGGCGAAATGGGACACGCCAGGAGAGCGAGGAGATGTGTAAAGAGCGCCGGGGAGCGGGGAGTGCGGGGAAGGACTAATTCTTGAAAGGAATTTGTTATCTTGCTCGATGCACTCTCTTTCGAGTAGGGAGATATTTTTGTTCGGTGTACTTTTTCCTGTAATATATAGTGAATGCAGGCACAGACTTTAGTATAAAAATACAAGGTAGAGCAGATTCGTCACTCACATATCATGTAAAAATTTGAAATTAAAATGAGATAATAAAACGTAACAGAAAGTGTAATTTGTAAACTGGCTGGAATGGGGACGCAAAGCACAGCTTCTACACGCCCCAGTCAGTAAAGCTGTTCAGGAGAGGAAAAAAGTAGC
The DNA here is from genome assembly GCA_030522685.1 of Eupelmus azureus. Taxonomy (NCBI): domain Eukaryota; kingdom Metazoa; phylum Arthropoda; class Insecta; order Hymenoptera; family Eupelmidae; genus Eupelmus; species Eupelmus azureus. The sequence continues at coordinate 1,542 of JAPYZA010009610.1, read as the reverse complement.
ATCCCTAAAAAGAGCTAGCAGCGTGAGAATGGCATATCGACGGTAACCCGCAACTTCCGCGTAAGTCTCTCGTCGGCAACGCATAAAACGCCTGCCAATCTCGCGTTTACAAAAGCCTGACCGATCGAAGCGCGCCAGCGCGGTGTATTTACATCAGGAACAAGCGCGAGCTGCTGCTGCAGGTAGGTAGCTAGCTAGCTGTATATATACAGTGCTCGCTCGCGGGGAGAGAAATCGAAGAAATTATTCCGTGGCCGGTAGGCTATATACGTGTATAAATGAAGCCGCGGGCACGGGAGGAAGAAAGAGGAGAGAATGAGGAGAGATGAAAAAGGAGGTATAAAGGAAAGGAGAGGAGAGCGGAGAGAGAAAGAGGGAAGAAAGGCCGAGGCTCAGTTAGCGACAGAGGAAGGGAGGCAGAGTCGCCTTTGCGCGAGTCAAGCCAAGATGGCGCCAGGGTGGGAAGACGCAGCGGAGAAGCCGAGAACCTGCCTCACGGTGCAAGTGTACTCGCGCTCTGTAGCGTGTCCCATTTTTACTGCCGGGGTGGAGCTGAATTAAAGATGCTTTTTTTTAATAATAAAAGGGAGTTTTGAATAATAAAAAAAACAATTATAAAAAGTAATCGGTATGCTAATACTTCCTTCAAAACAAGCCAATAGGTTGCAAAAATAGTTTTATGGGTACACGAGATTTTTGACGAGCAAGCTCTGGCTAAAATATAACCCAAAATTGTATGCAACGCAAGTGCAAGATGCCATTCCATTCATTGTATACTCTACATAAACAGCCCTCTTTATTACAACGCAAAAAAGTATTAACGCGAGGCAGCTCCAAATTTATCTTCAAAATTGGCGAGAGCGCCGCGAACTCCCGAAATTTCGGCACTATTTCGGTGCGGAAGGAAGCAGTAAAAAGCGTAGAAAAATCCACAAGCCAGAGCGGTGCCGCAGGCCGCAATCAACAACGACACACTGCCAACTCTGCGTTCCCGAGCTGCCGCCTCTCTTTCTCTCTTTTCACAAGCCCACGTGAGTGTCAGGTTCCGTCGGCGATTATACATGTATATATAGGCAGGCACGCACACACACGGCTGTGTCCTCCCTCGCTACGCCTCCCACATTTCGTTAGCGCGCGCGTGAGCGTACATATGGACGATCTTCGTGTGTATATAGCACAAAAAGCAGCCAGGCAGGAAGGACAAGGAAAATACCAGCGGAATGCCGGGCGGCTCTCTCGTCCGGTATTTCTTCGCGAGTGTGCGGGGGATCGGAAGTTTTCGCGGCTGCGGGACTGGACTTTGTTCGATTGGATGATTATTCAAAGTCGATCGAGTTGTATATTTCTTTTTTGGAGCTCAGTTAGTTGGTTCTTTTGATTTTCGATTATCGCTGGAAATTAATCGAGCAGAGATATCACATGCACATTGGATTATCGGAGCGCTGATGACGTTTGGCTCGAGTGGCCCCTTTATATTATTATTGCAATAAAAGAAAGCTGTACAAATGTAGGAATACAAAACGCACTTGCGAAGCTCTCGCC
>JAPYZA010009608.1:0-11443 GCA_030522685.1 Eupelmus azureus | reverse complement strand
AAATTCCTTTTTTTTTTTTTTCTTTACTCCCTCTCGTCCCTTTTTATTCGCAGCGACGATTTGCTCCGCAGCCGCCGGCTGCTGTATAACACGCGCACGCGGCCAACATGTAAAAGCGCGCAGCCGCGGCTCGGTTGCCTTTCTTTTTCTTTTTTTCAGCAGCGCGTTGATTTTATTGCTTCGAATATTTATATCTGCTCTTCGCCGGGATTCTGTAAAGGCTCTTTTTTTCGAAACCGAGCGGGGATTACGCCGGCTAAGCGCTCGTTCTTTTTAATGAACGCGCGATAACGGGGCAGATGCCGAGCCTGGCTGGCTCCGGGGCATGAAGTGCGAAGCGATTTTGCGTGAAACGGTAATAGGCGCTGCTGAGATTTTCGGTTTTCAATGGCTGGAGTGAGTTTGGTCGGCTAATCGAATTGCGCGCTATTGATTATTTTAGGGCGTGCGGTGAAATATGGAAAGTGGAGGCTTGCGAAGTTTTTGACTAGGCGCTTCTTGATAAATGAAGGGAGGATGATCTTACTTTATTGTAAATAGATTGAGATCGGAGCGCGCGCGTATTCTTTTGCTGGTTTGTTTTCGTCGACCATACGAAAAACAGTAAATTTCACTTGAGTTGGAAAGTTTCTGGAAAAGTCTTTTCTGGAAATCATCAATTATGTCGTCTAGTCGATCATTCACTAAAGGTAATCAATTTTTTAAATTATTGGGTATAATAATACGAGTCGAACGTGCGCGCGCTAGCCAATTCTCAAATTATTCAAAATTCAGTAATTAGTCGATCCACTAAAAATAATTTTCCGATTCCACTCGAAAAGAATAGCATTTCTAAAAGCACTCTAATCCAGAATCCTAATCTTCTCCAAACTTGGAGAATGTTTCCAGAATTAATCCGGTCGAAGCGCTTGTCAAAAACGCCGGAAAAACGGTCGATTACAAGCGAGTAATCCGGTTAACCTCGGCGTGGCCCGAAACGATTCATTAATAGTCTGAAATTTCCAGGCTCCCATGACGCGCGGAATGCGCGTGCAGCGCGGATGCGCTTGACACGCTGGCTTGATGAAAGCTAATTCAGAGGCTATCTCGCTCGCTTTTTTTTTCTCGCGCGTTTCGAGCCGTCGAGAGGGCTTTTTCCCTCGTCACAAGGGTTATCATTAATCGTTCAATCGCGATGAAGCGCGCTTCTTGTTTATCCAAGCGCGAACGTGTTCTTACTATGGAGGGATGTGCCTGCAGCGAGTGGAGAGATGGGAGGGAAAAAATTGAAGGGTGCTGGAATTATTTTGAATATCTTTGACGGATATGCGGTATGCTCTGGTGAGCTTTGTTCGGATAAGACTTGAACGAATATCTTGGTTGTTGATTTTTCTTTATTAATTGTAATTTTATTATTATTATTATTATTATTTTTTTTGTAATATCATTGGCAGGTCTAAGTGACTTTTATAATTCAATGATAGTCTTGCTTGTAATAAAATTGTGATTTTTGATTATGTGTCTTAAAATTAAAATATTGAACGGGATTTTCCTCTTTATTCAATCCGTAATCCTCAAAATCATTTTTTTTAATTTAAAAATAAAACCAGCGAAGAAAAATGATTTTTTTTATTATAGTGCTAGTAACTCTGATTTTATTTTTTACATTATAATTTAATAATGGATCCATAAAATAATGGAATATGAGAGGTACTAAAAAAAAATTCTACCTTTAATTTCTGTGCTAATAAAAGTAATAATATTAATACATGATTGAACATATTTTTATTTTATTTTATTAATTATCTTTTATATCAAAAACATACCAATATGTAATGAGTCCATCAGTACATTGTAAATAAGCTATATTACTTTTTACAGTATGAACGTACGTACATAGTATATTTCGATACGGGTATGGAAGGTGGTTATTTATCTCGTAAGACGTTTTTCGCCCGAGCGAAGCGTGAAAATTTTATAAAAGAAGTAAACAATAAAAATATTATGTATGCGTAATCAGTTGACATAAAATCCTCTTTCTTAATGAGTATATGGGAGCCTGTTTTTATATTTAATTTTCAATTTTCATAAAAGCCGTCGTTAAATTGTTTCAATAGAAAATAACCTGATATGGACATGTTTTTGGGAAATTGAGAATTAAAATAAGGTCTCATTTTTTCGAATGCCAAGAATGCTTAAAACCACTTTAGAAGTCTCAGGATCATGATTTCATAAAAATCTTTTAAAAAGAGAATATATGTTTAAAATTTTTTGGTACATTCAGTCTAAATCTTTTTAAAGCAATTCTCAAAATTTCGGATTAAATTATTTTAAAAACTCCTTAAAATGTGCTTAACAAGTTGTTAGGTGTAAAGTATTATTGAAATAAATCTTTTTTACAAGTTTGAAGCAAGCATTCTTATACGGATATAACTAATAAAATGAAACTACATTAACAAAGATTTTACAAATTACAATCAACAATCAACAACTTTAATTCGCCAGCCTCTTCCAGCCGTCACTTTCGAAATGTTAACTTTGTAATTAAAAGTCAAAACAACGGCGGGAAATTTAATAACGAAATACATCCGCGCGGCTACTACTTTCCATATTTTCGCGGTAACCACTCCCCTACAAAACGCGAGGGGCAAGCGTACAACCCACGGACGGTCGGTTAAAAATCGCAATTAATCATGTCTCAACAAGGAGAATAATTAAATCCACGTAAGATAGAATTTGCTTATGCAAGGTAGTTGTTGGCCACCGCCACCGTCGGCGGACAACTCCCAAGTTAGAGAGAGAGAGGGAGCCCTGCACGCAATAGAAGCTCCCCGTCGTTGGTCGAGCGCTTTATGCTCGACTTAGGTGGTACTAGCTGCTGCTGCTGCTGCTGCGGGGGTGGAGAGCGCCCCCCCCCCCCCCCCTCGTTCGCCTCCTCGCGCTCACACACGCGGCCCTCCCTGTACCGACACCTTGTAAAGCTCGGCCGGATGATTAAGTGCCCTCTCCTCCTCGCCGCGCTGCGTAATTTACAATGAGCGTGTCGAAGATACGCGGTCTCGAAGAAAGCACGTTAACGTCCGATGCTTTTAACTTGCGCCTAACCGAGCGTTTTGGCCTGATTATTTGCGTGAGCTCGTGGCGAACATGCAAGCACCTTGCTAAACGCTTATAAATTGCTTTCGTTGTTTGTTAACATTTCTTTGGATTTAATTGATTATTTAATTGTCTTGATCATTGAAAAGAAAAAATTGGCTTAATGCGATTTCTCTGGTTCTAATGGTTAATTTATTTAAGACATCAAACAGTTGAAATATCTGGAAACAACACTCGCAGAGAGCGAGAGCTTGCGGGCTTTTCCAAGCATTTGAACTTTCTTGAAAAGCAATGGTTCGCGGAAAAGTTCAAAGGAGATGGGAGTTAATAACTCGTGCACGGCGATCGAGCTCGTCCAAAAATCTTCGTAATTCCGGGATTCCTCTTCTTATTCAAGCCAGTAAAAAATAGTTTACGCGCAAAAGAAGAAAAGGCCGACTTCATCTCTTCTCGGCTTCTCGCTCTCTGCTGTATAACACAGAGGAGAGCAGAGGAGGGAGGAGTAAAGAAACTCGAAGAATACGAGCTGAGTAGCAGCAGTAGTAGCAGCAGCCTTAGCAGCAGCAGAGCAGTGGCAGCAGCAGCAGCAGCATTCTGGCACCGCACGGCGCAACCCGGAAAACTTCCCGAGCTTGCTCGCTCGCGCGCGCGCGGACTTTTCAAGTCCAGGAGTGAGAGAGAGAGAGAGAGAGGAATTCTATAGCCCCGGTTGTCGCGTTGTAAAAACATGACCGGCCCGTCAGAGTTAAGCTCCTTTCCTTAAAGCGGCTGAAAAGATAAAGATTTCTCTTCCTCTCTCGCTCCCTCTTGGCGCCGGCAGTCGACGCCGATGTAGCGCGCGGGCGCGCGCCCTGGCCCGCTTTGCGTAAACGGAACCTTAAAACTTTCGACTTTTTACGCTGCAGCGCGCACTCGGGATAAAGGACTTGCTGGAAAAGCTGCCAGCTCGCGCCTGCGCGCGCCTTTTACAGAGTAAATCGAGACCTTACTACTCTCTCTCTCACTTTCTCTCTCCTCCTCGATAATCTTTCTTTGACGATTTTTCAACTCCCCGGGGCTTACTGACGAATTCCAGGAGATGAGGGGCGAAAGAAACGAGATTCGCGAGATTATTGTAAGATTGAATCCTTGCAAGGACTTTTTGCCCGAGTAAATTGCATCTTTCCATTCGATTTGTCATATTTGTCTAATCCACGTGTCACTTTGAAAAAGAATTTTCGACCCGCAAGCATCGTATAAAGCAGCTCGCGGAGCAGCTGATCTTTCCTGCGCGGCCATTCGGCGAGCCGGTCAATTGATAATATAACCCAGTCAATGAAATAAGAAACGCTCCTAAAGCCAATGGCTCTCCGAGGCTTCACTGAAAATTAATCGCTTTATTAGCCGTAAACAGAGGCAGGCAATAGCAGAGGAGCCGGCCTCCGTATAGCTGGCTTTAGCTCGTTAACGCTCGAGGAAGTCGGCGGGCCGACTGGCGCGCGTCTCTGGACGGAATTGATCGTGAAGCTCGGCCCGCATAAACGTCGATCTTGTCGGCGCGTCCATCCTTAGCTGCTCCGCTGCTATTTTCTTTGCCGATTAAACTCGCGCCAGCGGGAGGCGAGCCTGAAGCTTGTGGCAAATTTTACGACGATTGTTCGCCATAACGAAGTTTCGTCCGTCGCCGCAGCCGTCGCCGCGACGCCGGGGCTCGATGGATGAATGGCCGCGGCGCCGAGCGATTCGCGCGCGGCCTTCCCAGGATGCCTCGTAAACGGATGAATAAGAAGCCATTAGCCGAGGCAGCGCGGCCGCCGGGAGGAGGAGACGGCTTGAAATTAACTTTTCTATAAATAATCAGTTGTCCTATTGAACAAATAATAGGCATTGTTCGAATGTCTGACTAAACTGCGCTTTTCCACTTGAGTTTAATATTGTCGACCGTAGTGATAGACGCGCTGTCAAATGACATTGTAAATTGCCGTATTTACAAGCTATAAATAATCGTTTGAAAAATAGCTTTTTTTATGCATAACTTTATCAAGCCATTCCAACAGGTCGCGTTAAAATAAAGACGTCAACAGTGGTAGAGAGAAGCATTTTTTCCTCCTCGTCTCGGGCGCGAAGTCTTGATTAAAAGTGCGAAAATCGATTCGTATCTCAGGGTCTTTTTTCTTCCTCGTACATTCCGACATAAAGATCTGTATATAAAGTCCCCAGCGGGTCGAAGAGCGCGGCCGAGAAAAAAGAGATCTTTATCTCGGCATTTATTATTTGGGGCATTCTTTTCTGGCACTTACGAGGCAAGGGAGAAACAGAGAACGAGAGAGCCTCGCGTCGTTTGCAAGCCGCCTGACACTCGTTTTCTTCTTTCTCACTCTATTATTATCTTGCTGACGGCTTTCTTCCTCTCTTTTTTCACCTGCTATGACATCCTCGCGTGGAAGACTGGATTTCCTTTGTCCCGCGCTCCTCGCTTTCACGGCGACGAGTACGAGCGAGTTTAGAGATTCTTGCGCTGAGAAAAATATATTTTTCTGACGCTGATTCCTGCACTGAAACAAAACACCTTAGTTCTCCTCGAGCCTCGAGGATTGTAAAATACTAACAATAAAATAAAATACTGCTCGTCTTACACCGAGATGCATTGCTTCTTTGATGTAACATCTACAATACGTGCAATCGATAACATTATATTTTTTATTTTTCTATAATCATTAATATATTTATTTATTTTGGTTTCTCCTCACATAGTCGCAGCCTCTTATTTCATAGATAGTACAGAAATGGCAAAAGCCCATTCTAAGCAAAACACGATTATGTTGTCTGGAAAATATTATTTAGCTGTCATAGCGGTATTTTGTTTTCAGTGTATTCTTGCGGAGCTGACCTTTGATGCTGTGAGCACGGGCAACTTCAAAGCTCTTAAATAAATTATCATCGACCGCAGCCCGGCAAACGTAGCTCCTGAGAACTAGAACAAAGACGGATGCAGCTATAACGGTACAAGAAACAAAGGCGCTCGATCCTTTCAGATGAAAAATGTTTTCTTTTAAAGTCAGTTTTGTTATTTCTTCTTTTGTAGCTTCAGACAAACTCACGTTAATTGAAAAGAAATTTTCATTTATACCTAATACATTTTAATGCTTGAAAGCCATGATGTATCGCTTTAGTGCAATTGAACTGTTGACATCATTACTTGATCTGTCTGTATATTTATTCTTCACATTGTAAATAAGTTTTATGGCACGCAGAAAATACGTGAACATAAATTTACCTACAATTATTTACTGTAAATTATGATATTATTATAAATGTTTCATCAACTTTACTTAATCAAATTTTAAATAAATATGGCTGAAAAAATGCCATAATAAATGCATTCTACGAAGTCAAACTCTCTGTGTTATCGAGAATATGGGAAAGTTTTTTAATTTTCAATTTACCGAGAATTTATTTGTTTCCATTGTTTCATTGGAAAATAACCATGCAACGACGACATATTTACGAGAAATTAAAAAATAATTAGAAAAAATGGATGTCCATGTCCATTCTCGATACAAAAGTAAGTTTCGCATTACCTTAAATAATAAAGGTATTTTCTTTCTTTTGGGAGAAACCACTCTCTTATTTCCCTTTTTATTGGTCAGTAAACGAAAAAGTTTATCCCAGCATACAGTATTAAATCTCGCTCTACCTTATGGACTACTTTTTTCCTTAGCCAGTAAAAGCTTGCCAAAAAAATCATAGCAATTTTTCCCGCTTTAAAGACAGAAATTTTCGCAGCGTAAAAAGTTTTACTCTCGATACAGCCTTATACACGTTCGGTGCTCGTCCATCGTGGCGCGCATCGGACGACTTTCAAACCGAGAAGAAGCAGTATGAGCTCCTGTGCACATAAGCCTGATTCTACCTGCGGGGAATGGAGAGGGGGGAGGGGGGGGGAGGCTGGCGCGCACGCGGCAAGAATGAAGTTCAAAAGGAAAAGACTTTAATCTATCTCCGGCGGTGTATGGACGATCATAGTTCATCAACTTTCCGATCGGCCAAGAAAGACTCCACCTGCCCTGGCCAGGGCCGCGGATTTTCTGGATTCCGCGCGAGCAGCTCGGCTTCGAAAAACTTTCGGGCCGAACTCTTGCACGCGAAGCTGCCGGTGGAAGGGGTCGACTTGTTTCTCTCTCTCTTTCTATCTGTTTTCCCCTCTCTCGTTCTTGCTCTTCTTCTTCTTCTTCTTCTTGTTCTTCTTCGGTGAGAGCGCGCGCGTGTTTAATCGTCGGGAATTAACGCAGATCGTATAAAGCCGGACGTGCTCTCGAGACTCGTCGATATAAAATTGCGAAGCGAGGATCGCATTAGATCCGTTCGAGAGGGTGGAATGAGGAGAGCGCCGAGGCGACGCGCAGGAGTTGCTCGAAAAATTGCTGCGTTTTCGTGATTTTGAATTGATGGCTCCTCCGGTTCTTTCGCCCGATGTTTGGGGCTATTGTTTTCGAATGCCGGAGAAATAAAAAATACATCTTTGGCGTACCTAACAATTAAATTTAGGATTAAAAGAAAATAATTTTTTTTATGTATTAATATTTGTTGTGATTATGAATATGATAATAAAATTTATAAAGATAATTTAAGAAGGATATATTAAATGTAATATTTATAAATTTATAAAAGATTTTATTGATTTTTTTACATTCTGCAAATTACAATTGCACATTTTTTATATATGTTCTCATTTAATTTACATAATTTTACCTAATTCATACTTTTAATTCTTGTACAAAAACAACACAATAATTTTAAGACAACAAAACGCCCAAATTACTTAATAGATCAATCTCGAGGCCTGGTGAAACTGGAGAAAACGTAAACATCGGTAAAGCCGTATTGTCAAACAGCATTTAACCCATGGTCAAAAATTACGCGGAAAGTCGAACGAGCACGGATAGAGAGCCAGGAAAGAGAAGACGAAGGGAGAGAAAGAGCGTAAAAGAAGGAAGATTGACGTTCGCTGGAAAAATGGCGCAAAGAATGAAGAGGGAGAAAGAAAAGAGAAACGCAGCAGGGGAGGCAGGAAAGAGAAGGACAGTCCGAGAGCGCGCGCATCTATTCGATGGCTTAATAGAGCGATTTAATTAAACGAGCAGTTCGCAAGGGACGAGCGAGAAAGAGAGACAGCTAGTGGAGGCAGGAAAGAGGGGGGGGGGGGAGCAAGCGCGAACGCGCAATTAGAGACCAACGACGGGAAAGCACTTGGTGGATCCTTACGGAAGTACCTGCCTACCTGCCTCTCTCGTTCTCTCTCTCTCTCTCTCTCTCTCTCTCTCTATCTCTTTCTCATTCTCCCACTTTCGCACTCCCTTACCCGTTCTTTCTTATTATTGATTTCCGATCTTCAATCTGGTGATGAACGAATAATCTGGGAGTTGCGGCCTTAAGACCGATGATGGACCTTTTATCTCGAATAATTATGTGCCACTAGTCCTACCTTCCTTCACGAATTATCGACCTTTTCTTGTTTACAACTCTTTTTTGCTCTCTTTCTCTCTCTCTCTCTCTCTCTCTCTCTCTCTCTCTCTCCCTCTCTCTCTCACTTGCTCTCGGTAGGTTGAGGTAGGTATATATAGGAAGGGAGCTAAGCTTGTCGTGAAAACGTCTTTTGATGGAAAATAAATCTCGTCTCGAGCAAAATAACTTTTGCGCGCGCGTGTATTCTGCACATGTCGAGCGTGCGTAAAGAGTTTCGTTTTCCAAATATTATTTATCCTTTATTATTGAGAAACTGTGAGAGTTAATAGCGTAAATTATAATACTCTTTTAATGGAGTTTATCTGGTCAAGAATTAATAAATAGATTTTAATGAAATTTCATGTATATTTGAACGGCGTTTCTAGAATATTACTGTTAAAATTTCGCGAGGTTTGAGTATCTATATGAAGCAAAATATTGAAACTTTCATTTTCAGAAATTTAACACGTATTATTTCCGTTTTAATTTACATATTTCGAAACTATGGACGCAGTTTTTATTGAAAATTTATTTAGTAGTAACAACAACAGCAAAAATTATAAATGATACATATTTTACTAGCGATGTACCAGATAAATTCCCTACATACTTCATTCATAAAATTCCTACACTTTTTAACAATCAATACATTGATAGTAGTAATGATAAATCCAGTACAATAGAAAACCTTTATTGAACATTTGTTTTTAATAAAAGACAAAACAGAATGAATGTAATATTGGCCATCGCACAGAAGAAACTTTTCAGACCAAGCCTCGTTTTCGGACTGACTTTTTTATTCGCCTTCGCTCGTCTTTTTCTTTTTCATTTGTTCATACGTTGGCATAACAGAAAAAAGCTGATTTTTGCAATCCGATAGACGTCTCCTTTAGTTTTCGTCTACGAGATGACTGTATATGCACACTCTCGTTACGTGCCCCCTTCTTTTATCAACCACTCAGGTGGTTGAGGAAGGAGATTAGGCGCCCTCGGACAAATCTATTAATTGCCGCGACGCGACTTAGGCAGCGTCAACACCTTTTTCCGCCGCACCGAGACGACTATTTTTATGCTTTCCTTTATTATTTTTTTCTTTATTTTACTATTTGTTTTTTTAATTTTAATACAGACGAGCGAGTACGATTACAGAGTTAATAAATCTAAGCTATTCGGTAACAGATATAGAAGTTTTATAGTAAATGAAAAGTATAATATATAATATAATAGCTGCTCGATCTCCATCTTCCACGAAATTTGGAAAATACTAAACGCACTCTCCTACTTATTAAAAAAATATCCATTTCTTAAACTTGAGCGCTGGTCAACGTCTGGTCTAAGAAAAAGAAGAAAACAGAGATGCTTGGCCATTAAAAAAAAATATATAGAAGGGTGCACAAACCATAAAAGGGAGAAATTAAGCCAGTGAAATATAAAAAAGAAGGCGAAGCAGGAGAAAGGGAGGAGGAAAAGAGGAGGGAGGTAGGCAAGGGTCCGAGCGAAATTGATATCCGGAAATTAAAAGCCCTTGAATTTTCGCGAGATGAAGGAAGCTTGGTGCGGTGGCGACGTATACGTATATATATATATAGAACGGCCAAGAGCTTTGAGGTCGGCCGGCGCAGCTCGTCGTCACAGAGAGAGAGAGAGAGAGAGAGAGGGAGAGAGCAGCGTTGGCGTGTATTTACGCTGAGCGGTAGCGAGAAGAAGCCCGTGCTTACCGTGCAAAATTCATATCTTAGAATCACGTTCCGACTAATTTCTTCTTTCATCATCAGCGGTAGAGCGCAGAAATGAATATTTCAGGTAAATAAACGAGCGAACCCATTTCGCGACTCTCTCCACGGGGAGATTAGTGTGCCAAGTGTACTAGACACTCGAAACTCGCGTGCGCGACATTAGCCCCGTGTGCGGGCTCTCCGCGATTAGCTCCCCCCCCCCCTCTCTCACTGTACGTGTGGCCGTGAGTATGTGTGTATATATGTGTGTGTGATAATCCGTGTGTACGAGAAGGGCGGACGTGTGTGCTTCTCGAAACAAACTTTCCCCGTTGTTTGCTACAAGAATGATAATGCGGGCGGGCGCGACTTTGGATTAGGCATCCCTCGCACGCCGCGCGAATTGCCAGCCCTCCGTACGATAGAGAGCTGGAGATTTCTCTCTCCTCTCTCTCGTTCTCTCTTTCTAGCGTGCGTTCGCAGTTCCGGACGACATCGGGGACGACTGATAAAAGTGCGAGAGAAGTGGCCGGATAAGGAGAGCTTTGAGAGACCGAGATACTACACGCCCACGAGAGAATGTAAGCGCCTGGACTGGGGGCTTGCTAAAGCGAGTGTTACTGTGATAATAAGTGCCTACAGATGCGTGACTCGAGCCTCCGCTCAGCAAGTTTTAGCCCCTTTTTTTTACATGTCCATCCTAACTTCTTCATTCTTCCATAAAGGAGAAAAATATTTTGAGTAGATCGGGCCATAAATCGGAAGAATACGGATGCTTTATAAAACTAATGTTTTTAATAAAGAATCTAAAATATTATAAAAGTACAAGAATATGAATTTTAAAACTAAATAATTTCTCAACGTATTCCTATACCATGGAATTAGTTTTAATTTACTTTAGATGTATTTTGGGAGTAAGTACTTCTAAAAAAATTAATAAAAAAATTGTGCAAAGGATTGAAATCCACCCCTTCAGTATTTAGGCTTTTTTCTCAAAGTCAGTATTAATTATTTTTCATCTAGATAGGGGTGCGGCCCTGAAATAAAAAGTATGTATATTCTAATCTTTTTAGCAAACTCATCGATCTACATAACTTTTTTGCAAAAAAAAATTGTGCAAACATGGTCAAAAAATTAAAAAACGGCAGGGGGATGAAGGGTGTTAATCG
>JAPYZA010009602.1:0-10426 GCA_030522685.1 Eupelmus azureus | reverse complement strand
ACAGAAAGAATCCGCGCTCAGCGCACCTATACCTGGCGTCTACGCAGCCACAATCACGCTCATTTCAATTCAGCCGTTTACACACGCAAACTGATAAGAGAGCGCAATCTCCCCGATATTATGCGCAGCAGACGCGCAAGTAGAAAAAGACAAACTCGTCAGACGCAGATAAACCCCTCAACAATGAACTTCAGCGCGCGTGTACGCACTGCGATAAGCCAGTATCACGTGCTGATAAACATGCATAACTGATTTAATGACTCTCTTAAACCCTACAGCTCCTATTTCTATCAATTACCCAAACGTGTATTATTTAAACTTTACCTTAACAAGCGCGATAATGCAGCCTTTCGCAGGCTGGTCGCGAGGTGCACCCTGAAGCAAGCCATCGGCTTTAATTACCAGCGCGCCGTGTATAATCAGCATCGATCAACCGGTAATCAGAGGCGCTGAACCGCTCAATCGGTAAGCTCGAGGTGAAGGGAAAAAAATTGAGTTTTTATACGTATCGTCGCGTGTGTGATTTGATTATTATTTTATGGTAGGTATCCGGTGATTATCAGCGCGGCTGCGCGCAAGTTAGATTAAAAATATCGCTTATCTTGAGGAGCTCTTTCGTCTGCAGCGAGGATTTTAGAGGTGAGCGCGTGGGTTTAATGACGGGGATTTGAGAGTGCGGGAGTCTGGGAGGCGGAAAGTTTTTGGTTTTGGATGTTGATTCGGGTTTTGCTTGACTGCAGTCGGTGGGAGATGGGTTTGGTGTGGCCAGCTTTTGTTTGAAAAGGAGAAGGTGGCTAGTTTGAGAATTTGATTGATTATTACGTGGTGGGTTTGTGTTGAGCGTAAATTATTTGAAAGTAGAAAAATGTATTATATGTTTCTTTTTCATGTATTCGGTTAATCAAAATTTAACAAAGCAAATTTGTTTGCTCTTATAATGGATCTCTAATAAATTGTTGTAAAAGAATTAAAAGCTTATTGTAAAAAATTTTAACTTTTACAAATCCTCATGATGGCCTATAAAAAAATTTGATTTTACGCTTTGCATGTTTGAAATAAAGTTATTGAATGTTTTGTTTCGCATTAAGAAAATGATCTTATACATACGCCAAAATCTAGTTTCTGAAAGATTTAAAATACAAAATAATTATGTTTTTTTTTATTTACAGAAGCCTTACTTATAATAGTGCAAAATTAAAAATAACTTCGACCAAGAAACAATAAAAACAAAAAATACTATGCAGATAATAGCAGCAACAAGCCATAATAATATTATGTACATTGGCTATACTTTAAGTACATAATACGAATTCTGAGGTACAGTGTATAGAAACGCACTTTCTCACGCATTTACGCGCGTTTACGATGACGTGACGAGAAAATAAGGTAATTCCACCAGCGCGTAACTATCAAAAACGCACGGGTATTTTCATTATGAACAGAAAAAAAAATAATGGGGAATCTCGGCTTGCATTACGCGTGAGTTATGCAACCAGAAGCGAGAAAAATTTCGTGATATTCATTCATCGCTTACTCGTGATCGCTGATTAAAACGGCCTATTATTAATAAGCTGTACAAAATATGGAATTTACCCGCCGGGAGGGATAATAATCGCGGAAGAGAAAAACACGGTTTCGCATGGTTGGGCGAAAACAAAATTTACGGGAATAATGAAGCTGCTAATGAAAGTAATTAAAGTATGCTCGTACACTGCGTAAACACAGTGCGTCAGGTGTACATTTGCGCTTTGAGATTTAAATCGTTTTGTATATTAGGAGGAAGAAGATTGGATTTGTAAAAGATTATTTTACAGGCTTTTGTTTTCTGAAGAGAAAATTTAGGAACGTCATTGCGAGAGATTAAAAAGGTACACGAAAGTGACAAAGTGTGTTTTCGCTAAAGTCTGTCTTTAATCAATCCCGAGAAGAAATGAATGCGACGATTCAAAATTTTGAGCGAAAACGTTTGTCAAAACTAATTTAGCGAGAGTGTAAAATTGAAGGAAAAGAACTTCACAAAGCGCGTATTTAAGGAAAAAATTACTTTCAGAATAAGAAAAAATTTGCTAAAGTATGAATTCTCAGTAAAATATAAACGACAAGACGTAAGTATTATTTTACAAATTTCGCCGAATTATGAAAAATACAGGCAACCATTTCATCTTGTTTCAACATTCCGCCAAACCAAGACCTCAAACCCATCGTCCCAACCCAGAAAAACCTCTCCAAAATCCCAAAAATCCCCTTACCAGCAAACAAAAAGCAACCACCAAACTACACACTTAAAAAACCCCAGCGTCCTCAAACTAACATCTCGAGCGAATCCTTCGTCGCAGCTCGCAATCAAGAAATTCCTCGCTAATGAAATGCCCATCTTTTTTTGCCCCTCATTAAGCGGTGTGCGCGCGAGCTCACGGAAAAATGGGTCAATGATTTTTCCGACTTTTAACACCTGCACGCGCGCTGCGTCACTATATATGCAGTGCACGCGGCGAGCGCGTAAAAACGGAGCGAGATGCGTGGATGTGTGTATATGAGTATGCGACGGATAGGCCGTATTATGAATGAGTTTTCCGTGCCGGAGCGCGCCCACGCGCTGAGGCGTGGCGATGAGAGTTAGAGGTTTGCGATGCACGTCGGTGATTGTTTTTTAGAGTTGACAGGTGTTTTGAATTTTGGTGGGTAAGATGCGTATCTGAGGAATGTATTGTTTGGATACTTACTGATTGTGTTATTTGCAGCATTTTATTAACTCTTTGACATTTAATACGCATTTTAATGTACATACATAGAGATTTCAATTTATATGTCTTTAATATTCTGAAAATTTTTTTTAATGGATCAAAATGATTTATTAGTAGTTGTTGGGTCATTTGAATCGATACAATGTCTTGTATAAAAAATTATCGAAAGGTTGAAATCTTTTTATTAGCGAGAGTGAAAAAGAAAAAACTTTTATGACAGCCAAAAATAATTTAGTTCTGAAAGAGTTAAATCTTACTAAGGAAAAGTAGTAGGTTATATCGTAACAACATGAGTGAATGAATTATGCATTGGAGTAATCACGATGTATAAATAAATTAATTACTAATATGCTATGTATAAATAATTAAAATAAATAAAAATAAGTAAATTTATACATATTGCTTCCTTACTAAAGAGGTTTTGTAGTAGTAAAAAAGTTTTTGAAAAAACATGTTTTAAATATGTACTACATGTTGTAACAAGTAAATACTTTCAATAATCATTCCTTAATATTTGATTCAGATTCATGAATTAGACTTGCGCAAGGAAACATTCTGAAATTTGGTGAGTAATTTTATTTTTGTAGTAAAGTTTAAAATCATGTAGATCAAATATAAACAAGTTTCATTTTTAACTAATCAGTCTTTAATCTTTATTTATATTTAAGAAAAAAATTATTTAAAAGGAATAGTTTTTCTCATGTTATCAATATATAGGCTAAATTTGCACTAATACATTTGAAGTCACTTATGTTTTTTATATGAACTCGTGTATCTCTAAGCCGTCCGTGATCGTTTTCAATCTGCCAATGCTGGTTTCTTTAATTTAATAATTTCCTATTTTTAATTGTAAATTAATTTTAAGGAGGTTAAGTACCAATCAATTGACACAAATTTCTTATCTGGTATAACTGTTATGTAAATTAAAAAAGATGATATCTATGTCTTCTGAAAAGACAGTGTGAATTTATCGATTTTAACTAAATAAATACATATTTTTTAAAATAACCCCCAAAGAAGCTTAGTTTTGAGTAATCAACTCTTTTGTATAAATGATATGATTTTTCAGAATTGAAACCATTGTCGTTAAAGAAATTGACAAGTGACATTTTGAGTTAAATACACAGTTGCTCTAGCACAAATCAGTATCTATCAAACCAATGATCAGTTAATCAAAAAATTTTATGCTACCATTCGATGAGGCATGCAATTTGTAAGCATTTATTCAAAAAAAGTGACACAGATGCAAGAATTAGAATGTTTGCATCATTGGGAAATGACGGAGCATTAGACTTTTTGTAAATTTGTGGATTCTTTGTCTAGGTGAGATTTAATTTAAAATTAAAATTTATGTTTTTATTCCTAGTTGAATAATGCATCAAAAACCTATTAGAAGTTATCCTGTGTAATACAGACATCGAATCTGTGGCTGTTCGGCTAAACACCTTAATTCAAGTTTCGTTACTTTGGATAAAATCTGTTTTTAATATGTTTTGTTTTCACGGTGACAATGATGTAACGAATAATAATAGTTTAAAATAATGTATTCTTTTTTAGGGATATCAGATTACTTTACATGGACTATAAGAAGTTTTATGGAACTTTTTTGATTATCAATACATTTAAAGCAAAAGAGAACTTAATATTCTACCAGGATAATGGTTATATTTTTTATATATTCTATGACTATTGATTGATTTTCAAAAAATTTAATAAACATATAAAAAGTGTAAAGCAGGGGCCAAATTAAACTATTTACTTACGTGTGTAGAGGTGCAATCTCCTGTGCTGCTAACAGGTGTGCAGCAGCCGACGGCACCGCCAGTCCAGCCGTACACGATCAAGAGATAGTGATAGAGAGAGAAAGAGAGAGGCTTGGAGATTTCCGATGATGATGATGCTTCAACGATGTTCAGAGGAGCTGGACCGACGGAGATGGTGAATTTCAGCGTTACACACCTCCAGCACTACGAAAGTAAATCCTTCATTAAATAAATAAAACAAATTTGTGACAGAAAATTTTATAACAATCATTTTACATTAGCTAATTTAAAGAATGTTTATTTTATGTACTAAAGATTTATTTAATGCCTGATTCGAAAGTTTAGAGATTTATATTTTGTTCAAGGATCAAAATAAAAAAGAGTTATCATGAAAAATTGTTTAAATGGTTAATTAATTTTATGAGAGATGCAAATATTTGTATGATCTTATAGTAATTAGATACTTACACATTACAAATATATATTTGTAATCATTTATTTAAAAACTATTCAAGTAAACTTTCAGGAAGTATAAATGCTAATGATTCAGCAGCAGCTTCTTTATATATTTTTTTTTTATAAAAATGAGTATTAAAATTTGATATAAAGTCAATTTAGGAAAAGGACTAAATATATTCTGTCGGCTAGCTATCTGAATAATTTAAAATTGCAATGCTTATAGATCTATATTATGTAAATCAGAATCACATTAGCCATCGGTTCGAGCGGTAAGAAATAAAGAAAATGATAACAATAGTAATAAAAGGTCTTAAATAATGAAGTAGTAAGGAAAACTTATAATTTGCATTGTTATTTTAACTAGCATAATTGCTCGTGTGCTACAATCAAGACAAAATTATACTGACACTAATGTAATGAAAGTAGCTATTTTTTCCAATTACGTTAATAATAATCCTTCACACTTCCCATTTCATTATTTTAACTTAATGCTTATATACTGTTTCTACTCCCTTTCTTGCACAAATATTTCATATCATGCTTTATGAGAAAATATGATTTATTGCTATTATTGCATATGATACAGGAAACAGAATCCCTTTTAATCATCTTTTTCCACCCTGTATTAAATTCTAAACCATTTATTCAATAAAAAATTCAAAAATATCCCTACATTATCTACTACCACCTAACCAATCTCCAAATAAAACCGATCAACTAAACCCGCTCAGCCCGAACCCACAATCAAACGCTCCTCTCCCAAGGCCAACTTCGCGCCATGCCCTTCAAAATCCCTCGCGCCAAACCATACAGCCCAACAACCACACCTCAAACACCGACGTCACACTTCCTAACGCAACAGCTCCGTACACACCTCCTCCTTTCACCTTCCCGGCGCACTGACCCCCTCTCCCTAAAAAAAAGAACTAGTTGAAAAAAATAGAGCAAGCAAGTAAATAAAATGTTGACGGAAAGCGCCGGCGAGGCCTCGCTTAAAGGATCCTGCGGCTATATAAACCGCGCGCGCAAAGCGGCCTTCGGGGTGAACGGCACTGGGCTGTATATATCGCGTGCGAACATCGAGGAGGATATGGTTGTAGGCTAGCGTAGGCGCGATGACTATTCGATCCTTGGGATGTATGAGAGATCTTTTTCTGATTCTGGCATTGTTTGTATTTTGCCGGTTTTGACGGACTGGGTTATGCATGCTGGGAGAGGAAATTGGGATGAGGATAAAGTTGGTTGGGGGAACGGTGAGCGATCGAGGCTGGAATGATTGTTCGTTTTTTTTTTTAAATTTATAGCTGCTTTGTTGAGTTTGAGCGGTGTTTAAGAGGCGAAGGGTAATGTTGCGGAAAATCGATGATGTATTGCGATTGAGATCGGAAAAGTGCAGCGTGTGATTAGTTTTTTAAGCTTCGGTTAAATAGTTTTGTTTGTTGGGATTTGTGAGTGTTGGAAGAATGTATTTTGAAAAATCTTAAGCGATATATACTTAGAGCGTGGGGATAAAAAACGTTGGCTTATCAAGTCAGTTCTACCGGGATATGATTGCAGCTTTGCATTCTGTCATAAACTAGAAAATGTATTTAGGTTCGAAGATAAAAAATCGAAAGATCATATAGTAATGAATAAGACATTACACGTAATAAGAGTACACTATTAATAATACATAATGACAGAATAAGCTTGCTATAAATTTCAGCATTTTTAATTTATTAGCATAAAGTCGCATAGATATTATATCCGTATACACGCATGAAATGTAAACTGTCGTTTAAGTACAGCGTTGATAAATTTTCAGAGATTAGCGACAGCTTTTTCTGCAATTTTCAAGTATAGTGCAAATTGTTAAGCTTATGCCAATTATCACAAATTCCAACGAAAACTAGCTAAATCTAGCTGAACTTTCAATAAGACACCAATCACGCGCTATTTGATAATTAACGCCTCAGCTGACCTTGCGAAATGACGCTTCAGAAGTGTACTTCCGCGTTCGACATTCTATTATAATAAGAATAACGCATCGAAACACTGAAAATTTATTTAAATTTCATAATAAAACATCTAGTGGAGAGCCGTAAACTCCATTGAAAGTCAAATGCAGGCGACGCTTATTAAAATTGCTAAGGTGCGCGTAAGTTGGAAACAAGAGCGAGAGAATCATCAACTTATTCGGGCGGAACTGGCAAGGAATTTCTGCGTCGGTTCTATTTTTCTTGTTTGTATAGAAGCGTATTATTAAAGAAAAAATAAAATTTTGTTTTAAATTAGTTTTTAAAGCGGATTGTAACATTCTGATATCTTAGGGAAATTGATTTGAATGCGCATGATTGTAAAAGATAAATTTAGAAGTGATAAATCATATTATGCAGTTGTGTTTTTACAGGATGCAAAGTCAGATGCAATGATTACGGATTTTGAGTTTGATAAAAGTTAAGCAGGATGCGGCTAATAAAAATTAATTAGTAAAAGAAAATTCTCTCCAAATTTTCTGCGGAAAATAGTCTTAAAACGGGCAAAAGTAAGACCAAGCTAAATTAAAGTTATCTTCTCTCTAATTAAATAACGCCCTGTACTTGATCACTTTAAGAATCCCGACTCACTCGCAGCCGACAATTTTAAACAGAAATTACATGAAATGTTTGAATCCTTTTTCTTGTGTTTTACTGGTGTACATAAAACGGCTTGAAGATGCCAAAGAAATGTTTCAGGTGATAATGCTGGATGAAAGAACATTTATAATTGTTAGGCACTTTTTACTTAAAAATTTAATTCAATGATAGAGTGAAATGACTTAAGACTTGAATATTTTTTCTGCTACTAAATTCGATAAAAAATGTCTGCTAAGTTAATTGTATTATATTGTGTTTATTATAGGTAGCTAAAACTTGTAGAATTATAATTTATCTTTATAAATTACTTCATCTAAAATATTCACCAAAACGTTATTTCAGTTATATAATTTATTTGTTTAGAATATTAATATTAATAAGACATTATACATTCATCTCTATTTTGAAATTATTATAATAATTTTAATCATATTCAAGAAATCCTTGTTAGTACTGTTGATCTAGATAAATTTTGGAAACATATAGTTGCAAAAATAAAAATTAAGATGAGGTTACCAACTAAACAAAAAACATGTCTATATTAATTAAACATATTTTTAATTATCCAAGAATAACTCGTTTCTTTTTATTTAGTTGGTAACCTCATCTTAATTCTTCTTTTTTCAACTATATATTTTTATTAATTGATTAATAATAAAAATCATACAAGGGTTTATTCGAATCAATATTATATTAAGAACATTATTAGTATTTCTCGAGTATTAAAATTATGAGTAATTTTAAAATAGCCCGAGGTGAATATAACATCTCATTTTAGCTACACAGCGAAGATTCTTTTTCCTTAAAGTTTACCTTTGAATTTAATTTAACATTTCTATGTTTATTGGGTTAAAATCATAACATCTATTCTATAACGTACACTTTAATAACCTACATTTCCTGTAATAACATCTGATTCACGGTTACAAATACATTGAATGCGATTGTTTATATTTTGATATTAAATAAACTTATTATACTACTTTTAATTCGCGGTCATTGATGAGATTACAAAAACGACTATACACATCTATTGTAGACCCACGTGTCTTAGGGAAAATACACATGGATATTCATCCCCTACCCCGTAGGCAGTCCCAAACTCTGTCTATTAATTGCAGTACAGGATGCGATTCAAATCGGTAGGGGTCGCATGTACATATATCTACGTAGATTCTCCCTACGTTCGGCAATTTCGCGCTTCGCGTGCTAACAAGGGGAGGTCACACCCTCCGGGTCATGGATTCTGCTGAAACTTGTTCAAGGTGTTTGTTGAATAAAAAAAGGGAACTAGTGTTTCAGGGTCTGCGTTAATAGGCTTAACATCTAAAGTTACGGATATTTTAGTGTTAGGCTATAGGTCTCATTTCGAAGTTTACAAAATACTCTATTGATTTACAAAATTCTTAGCATTTTTTAATCTTCCACCATTCTTTGAAGTCAGCAGAATGGTGGAAAACTTAAATATCCAAAGAATTTTGTAAATTAAAAGCGTAGATTGTAAACTACGAAAGATAAATTTTAAGTAAAACTTAAAAAATCAAGTTGACATAAGTCTTGAAAATTTTTTTGTTAACTAAAACTATAATAAACGAGAAACATCGACTACTTCCTATTTTTGTCCAAAAATGCCTTTGAAAAGTTGCAGCAATATCCGTGACCCAGAGGGTGTTATCTCTCCTTGTTAGTAAAGTGTTTTATATCTGCTAGGTGATGGCTTAGCATTCATTGGTGATTAAATGTTTCTCGAGGAGGCTATTGATATTCTTCATTTATAAACGTTATTGGCTAATCTGCTTGATGTGCTCGTTGCTCATGCACTGCGGTCTTATAGGTATTTGTAAGTAACATATTGTCTTCTCTTTGTAAGTAATTTAATGACTTCTTTTATAATAATAAAACTTTTTTTTTCTTAAAAATTAGCCTTGTCTTCTATAACTATAGATGCAACGCAGGTCATCACCAAGTGAATTATTACTATAATACTGTATACTATAATATTGTGCATCAATAGGTTAAATAAGATTTGATTATATTTCACGTGAATAAAACTTGTTTTTGAAACACCGAGAAATTAAAAAATGGACTCGATTTTCAAAACTTTTTTTTTGTAATAAATATATTACTTTTATAGCTTTAGTCATTTTTATTTATTGAATCGACGACAAATTCATTTATCAACAATAGGGCAACATTTCTGCTATCCAAAAAGATAAATTTATAACCTCTTTAATTCACAAGGCGACATATTAAAAATCTCTCCCAATTCTCCACAACACAGACATACACCTTCCCATTCTAAATTCCAGCTGAAACAGCCTCACAATTGCAGCCTGTCGCACAAAAAAAAAAGAAAAGAATAGCCAAATTTATACATCCACGCGTCAATCAATCCTTTTTCTTTTCATTCACCCAACTCTAAAAACGAACTTTCACTCAGTACACCTGACTGAGAAGGGATATAAACGCAACAAGAAAAGCCTAGAGAGCCCGTTTTACTGTTAATCCTTCGCGTAAATCAAAGCCGTAACTTTTCACACTAGCGCCGCCCGTTTATTAATTGCGCTGTTCAAGCGACGAATTTCGTCACGCTAATCTCGGAAAAACCGGGCCAATCAGTCTCCGCGCGCTCCGATTAAGTACCTGTACGAATAAAGTAATACTGATTTACCGGCTCCCGCGTGTGTCGTTGTTACGTAAGGCTTATGTGTGTGGATGCTGAGAATGCGTATGTGTATGTGCAATGTTTGATGCGTATTGTTTCGGTGGAGTGGATGAATTTTTTATCGGTGGTTTTGATGGGTGAGCGTTTGATTTAAAGTTTTTGAGAAAGATGATTGAAATT
>JAPYZA010009598.1:0-21670 GCA_030522685.1 Eupelmus azureus | reverse complement strand
TAACATCGTTCGAAAAAATGATTGTTGTCATTAAAATATTTGTTCTTCAGGCGCGAAAACGGAAAAGGGCTATTCATGTTTTATGTGGACGTATTGATTGGACTATTTAGAGTTTTCATACAGTTTTTATCGGCAGTCTTTAAAATTAAGAGATAAGCAGTATCAATGATGTTGATTTAAAATAAAACAATGTCTTTATTTTTATAACAAGCTAAAACAATAGTTCAAAATTACTGTACAATTTTTTGATTTTTAATGTATTATCGCATATTCATTTTTTTAAATAATTTATTCTGTTTTTTAATGCTTTAAATTGCTTAAATGAATCTATCAATTGATGCGTAGACAATTTGGAAATAAATACTATTCATGGATTTTCAAAGATTATTATCATCAAATAAAAGTCGTTCGAGTATAGCAATATATGCAGAAATAAAATGCAAAATTAAGGAACTATAATGAATATTTTATAATTTATACTTGAATGGGATGATGAATAAAAACATGATATGAAAGGAAATAAACTCCACTAAGCGGAGGGAATATCCGAGTTTAAGAAACATTTCCTCATAAACGGATTTCCCATTTAACTATCAAATATCCGCATCCTGTTAAATTTACCTACACATAAATTTAAAAAAATGTTGTTACTTAATAATATTTAAGAATATGCTATTAGATTATATGTGTGCGTAATAATTATAATTTAGTAAATTGGGATTAAATTTTATTTTTCTAGAAAAATTAATTATTGTAACATATTCCCTGGTACAAAATAGACCCATTCAAAAATCGACATTTAAAGTTCAGTTTTGTTAGATTAATTTCTAGTTAATGACTGGTCGGAAACTGACCAAAAAATGGTAAAATCGCTAATCTATGTGTACAAATAGATACGTTATCAAATAGGTAACCACAAATTTTAAAATCAATGTTATTTGACATGATAAAACTAAGATTAAAATATTTAAATTTTTGTATACGTATAATACGTTAATAGATGAAAATCAGATATTTACAATAAATGAATAACCTTAAATATTCATTAATTCTTTTAAAAAATTAAGGTTTATTCTGAATAAATCTGTAATCGGTGATATATGTTTCTCAATATTTGATAAGTTATAAAAGACTTTATTAATATAATAATGTTAATATAGTATTATTAATTTAGTTTTATTGTTATCTTCCTTTTTTACACTTTCTTATGATCTAAATAAAAAATATTGAAATTACTATCATTATTTTCTTTTAGCTTATCATTTTTGTTTATAAAAATGAATAGATTTTTATTACAAATACTATTAAATCCGTACAAGTTTTCCTAGTAAAATAGCTTGTGTGCGACTCTAGTAAGACCACGGGATGCATGTGGGAGTTGGAACACATATGAAACCCACATGATTTCTTATGAGAATCACGTAGGATCCGTACAAGATTTTTCCGTAGAACCTATGTGGGGGTTCCACGTCGAGTGTCCTGTGGCACTCATATTTCCCTCGTTATTCCATCGATTTTTTCTCATGGGTCCTAGATGAATTTAACAATTTATACATAATACAAAATCAATATGGAATCCATTAGGGATTGATAAAGGAAACATGTAAGAGCTATGTGAGACAAGCGTGGATCCGGCGTAGATGCCTCATAGTTCCCAAATAGAATACACATGAATCCCACAACGATTTTGTATTATATAGTATATATAGTACATAATATATACGAATTTTTATAAATTCATGTGAAACCCATGAGGGAATCATGAAGAAATTATGTGGGATGCACATAGGTCTATATTTGTCGCATATAGATGTCACGTGGACTTTTTCAGTAGGGTTATTACTGCAATTAATTGTTTTCATTCTCCTTTTACACATTCGTTCATAAAACTTTAAAGAAAAACGTATGTCAAACTATTCCATTGGTGTGACAAATAGTGCAAATTGTGCAAATTGTGCAAAATGACAAATAATGCAAATTGTGCTGAATAATATTTCTGAATTTGCCACCTTAAGTACAGCTAAGCATAGTTAGCATTAATTAGCACACTTATATTATTTCCATTTGGATTTGTACAGGCATGAATAATTATAGCAGAGAAACTAATCATTCTTTAGCGAAAGTTGGTAAGTTATTGACCATTTTTGAAAAAATTGATCAAAATATGATCAGTTTCTAGTGAAAAATTCTACCTGATGCAAAAAATAATAATTGTTTGTTAATTAATTATTTTTTCACATCCTAAACTAGCTGATTCAAAATGATAACTTATAATTATTCAATGTATATTTAAAAAATAGTTGATTAGTCAAACATTAAAAGATAATTTATGATCACTAGACGTAAAAACATAGCGCTAATACACGTGACGTAGCTGGATAAAATAATTAAACGAAGTAGGATCACATAGAAAAGAAAAGATTAATAAAGGTAAATCGTTAATAAAGATAAATCGTTTGTATTAGTAATTAACATGCTACTGATATTATTCAACTGTGTCAATGAGTCGTATACAAAATATGCTTACCTACATTTTCCTAATCAATATTTTTAAAATAAATTAACCATGACATGTTTTTTCTTCGATTTGTAGTTATAACGGTTAATAGAAACATTATCTCTATTTATGATGAAAATTCTGTGTTTTTGCTTACAAGTAAATAACCACAATTGCGGTTTTAAGACCTACTATCTTATAAAGACATTTACTTATTTCCGAGAATGATAAGAATAATAAATTAAAGCTAAGTTAGTAAAACCAGTATAATATATAAATTGACACTTAAAACTAAAATCTGTTAAACCTATTTCAAGTTTTTTATTTATTTTTAATAATATACTTTACTAATATTAAAATATATTACTAATACTCTAAATAAAAAAATTACCACTACTTACAAAAATTATTTGTACTTAAAATCGAATACATAGGCGCAATTTAAATTTAAATTTAAATTTTTATACGCAATTACTTTTGTTGCAAACGTTATAAGTGCCATTTGTACAACAAGAATAATAGTATTTTAAATCTACAATAAAACTATGAAATTGAGTTTCAAATAAGACCTAAAAATAATATATTTAATAATTATTATAAAATTTAAGAAAATGACTCTATAAAATTATTGAGTATGATACAAAAGAATCTTAAAACCTATGACAACGACAAAATATTAAAATAAGTTTAAAATGTAGTCATACCTATTGAACAGTAGTACAAAAGATATTTCTTTCTTTATAAGCAAGAATTATAAAAGATTTAATGTTTTAAAAATAACAGCTTCTAAGAAATATTTATCTAAATGAAAGGTTCTCCATTTAAATATTATTAACAAAGAATACTTTATTAATTATGTTTATAACTATTATATGTTATTTAATAAAGTGATAAGGGTATTTAGTTAAACATATATTTTAAACTTTAAATAATTATTATCAAAATTCATTTATCATTTTAAGAAAAATATAATTAGCGTTTTCGGACAATTCTATATTTATTAAATGTAACCAAAACTGACACTCACATTTTCTTTCATTTTAATTAGTAAAACTTATATAGAATCTGAAAAATGTAGCTTCTTTAGTTACTTGTTTTCACACTTTAGTGACAATTCACAGAGACTTTATTTTTAATTTTTCTAAATAAAAATACCACTATAGAACTATCTAATTCGAAAGATTTTTCATTTTATTAGAAAGAATAATCTGTTAAAATGAATCTTGTTAAACAAAATTTTTAAACTTCGAATGAAGATAAAAATTCCACAGTTTACGAATGCAAAAAATCCAATTGCATAAAACTAATTGCAACTATGAATAAGCTGTAAACTTAAATTGAACGACATTACATCAGTAGCAAAATAGCCAATCAAAGAAAAACTCATGATCGAAATCCCCTACCAATTTTCGATTTTCTGCGTCACCTAAAAGTTAGATATTAAAAATTAATTGAAGGATAAGAAAAGCAGAATAATTAATATACAATAACTGCTGAATTTACGATTATTCTTATCACCCCATGAAATTAGCGTATAAAAACGTTACTTGCAAATAGTCTCGGCCACAAGGCTGTAATTTCTGACCGTGCACCATGAAGAAATTCATCTCGTTGCTTTGCGCCTTTTGTATTATTTATAGCGTACTAGCTGAAGAAACTGAAAAGAGTCCAGACACAGACAAGCCCGATGAAGGGCTTAAAATTTACGAAGGGTAAGTTTAAGCGGAAGAACTTTTAAAATAAATATATCTTACAATTACTAATAATTATCGCTTAACTTTTTAATAAAGTCTGTTAAAAATGAAGTTGAGTGACATTTTTATTGATCATTCAATTGTATCCATGAATTTCTAATTATTTTTCAATGAATTTTAAATAACATATAACTTATTTAATTACATATGGTTGGTAAAAACTTTAGTTATATTTATAAAAAAATTATTAACAGTATAGACGTATTTGGTTAAAAAATATCTGCTAAAAGTAGGATATTACTGATTTAGTGTTAAAAATAAAGACAGCAAGATAATTCAAAAGTCATTATATTCGTATTGTATCTAAGTATATCTGTAATTATATTAATAATTTAATAATTTTCACTAGCATAATTATACTTTAGATTTTTAGAAATCATATAAAAAATTATAAAATAATATATGAAATTATTTAATATAAAATATTTTTTACGAAAACATTAGCCATTTTTACTTAAATTCGTTTTCGAAATGAATAAATTGTGATCAGTTTGTTATCAATATTAATAGCTTTCACAAATATAAGTAAGTGTTAATTGAAAGCTCTAAACATGTTGTTTATGAGAAATTGAGTTCGAAGAAAGAAGTACTATTGAATAGAAAATACGTAATCAATGAAAACTACGTAACGCTATTAAGAATTTCTCGTAAATGCAATGATTATTTTCTTAGAAATTTACTCATCTTAATAAAGTACCTATATTAATGACTTTGTATTGTTTGGCTAAAATTTTTTTAGTAGTTTGTTATTCATTACTTTTTATTAATAATCCATTACGTTCACAGTAATTTCTGGATAACTTCGAAGTTGATAACAAAAAAATTTTTTAATTCATCATTCGTTGCTAAATTAAAAAGAAATCAAATAACTTTATCCATATTTCAAAATTAATTATATTGCAACTTAGTTATTAAATTTATCATACTAATTATTAATAATTTTAGCACTTTATTCATGAAATAAAGGTATAAGAACATAAAGATTATCAAATTATCATAAACATATATATTTGGTATGCTACATTTGCAATTTTTAAGTGGATGTGACCTTGAATATTTAAAAGTCTTACTGTACACAGTTGAAAATCTGCCATAATTTTAAAATCATGAAAATATATATAGCTGAGTTGGAGTATGAAAAATTCGTTGGTTGAAAAAGTTACGCTTTTATATTTTTTAGACTTTTTAAAACTTTTTTTTCAAACTTTTTTTGTGAGGACAAAATTTTTTTCCCACCAAGAGAGCACTTTAGATCCGGGTTACAGATTTTGATGGAACTTTGGGTTATCTCTTAAGGTACCAAAAATGATCAAAATCGGAGTCATGTGATCTAACGCTTCGGAATACTTCAGTTATGGATACTTGTAATTTCATTTTAAAGAAAATATGAAAAAAAATATTACTTAAAAAATGAATATTTTAGTCTAGACAAGTTTTTCATAAATTTCCAATAAACAAAATGATACTAGGAAAAGTAAACTTCAAATTGCTGTTCTGAAAATAAAGAATCAATAATAGAACGAAAGTAATGCTTTTTTAAAATTAAGTAACAAAAGCGTACCAACAATCATCTAAATTCTAACATGCGTAATTTTATAATTAATCAGTGCAATTTCGTTGCTTAACTTTAAACAAGCATAACTCTGGTCCTTATTATCGATTCTTTATTCTAAAAACGTGGAATTATTCACATTTTAAGCAGAATTTTTATTCATATTTTCTTTCCCTGGCAGAAACGGTCCCCATTTTTTGGCCAACGGTTTTCCAACTTTAAAGAATTGGCCATCCGTTAGCCTATTCTTAAAGACTTGGCCAATGAGATTGGGGAAATTTCTACCAGGGTTAAAATGAAACTATAAGTATCCTTAATTCAAGTATTCCGAAGCGTTAAATTGTATAACTGCGGCTTTGTTCATTTTTTACACTGAGATACCCCAACGTTTCATCAAAATGTGTAACCCGGATCTCAAGTACTCTCCTGGACAGTGTCGAATAAGTTTGTTAATTCTCAACGAAAAATAAATGAATATTTTACATAATCAAGGAAGATTTTATATATAAATAATAACGGTATAAACCTTTTTTTCGTGATTTAAGGTTCTTTAACAAACTTTTATGTAATTTTTGTACTTTTTTATGTTATTTTTTTGTTGACAAATCTTATTTTTCGTTATAATTTTCAATATTCTTATAATATTTTTGTAGTGATTATAAGTAATTTTAAGAAATATTATTGAATTTTTAATAAATTAAAAGAGATAAATTAATTACATTATTTACGCGAAAGGCAACATTAGAATAACATACCTAATAATACCTGATGTTGACTCAAACAATTCTATTTAGTTTTAAAACATACGATGTCGTCGTTGACAACTCTGCAAAGGTCGATTTAATAAACAAATACGATGGTGTCAAAGGATATGATTTTTGGAAGCGGCCTGCAGATGGATCCGCAAAACTCATGGTGTCTCCGGAAAACCAATCAACGTTTGAACAAACAATGAAAGATAATGACATCAAATATACCGTAATATATTTTGAAAAAATGCCCAATTCCCTTTAATAAGCAATTCTTTCACCTACGTATTTTATATTTTCATTTTTCAAAAAAATGAATTTTCAAAGTGATACAGAACTTGATTTCTTCGAAATAGATGTACGTGATTAAATTATGATTTTAAATCTTGTTAAAATTCAATTTCTGAGTACAAAACTTTGTTTATCTATGATTCACAGGAATTCATTTTTCTATAAAATAAATTAACGAAAAATCATTTTAAATTATTATTTATTGTTCATATTTAAAAATATTTTAATTCCTGTACTTAAATATGTAATTAAAATGTTATGCTCGAGCAAGGTGCGCCTTTGCGTTACTTCTAGTCTCTATTTGTGTATCCATCAAATAATTTCCAAGACTTTTTTGCTTATTAAGTGGCTCTGAACAAACAAACCTTTACACCGACACATTGCTCAAATCGCTTTTCGGATTCAAGGTCGCAAATTCAGATGTCTCTCAAGATATCATAGGCGACGTAGCATCCCGACGTTCGCCACTCCCTGAGAACGAAATCCTCAATTACCAATTCGACTACTTTCCGAACCACCAAGAAATGAACCAATACATGAAGAACATTGTAAAAGACAAGAAATACTCCAGGGCCATCAAAATCGGCGAAACGTACGAGAGCAGATCAATCTACGGAGTCATATTGCAAAAGTCCGAAGATAAACCGGTACATTAATTACGATCCATCCTTTCGCATCTCAAAATCAAACGATAATTAAGCGCAGAGAAGTAACCAATAATTATTCCATTACCAAAAAAAAATAGGTAATCCTCATCGATGCGGGTATCCACGCTCGCGAATGGGGCAGTCACGTATCGGCCTTGTACATAATCAAGAAAATGGTGGAGACTGAGGAGCAGATCGTCAACCACTTCACGGTCATCATCATACCCTGCGTAAACCCCGACGGCTATGAATTTTCGAGAGACCACGACCGGCTCTGGCGCAAGTCGAGGGCCCAGAGTAACGATTCAGAATGCAATGGCGTCGATCTCAATCGCAACTTCGACTCGCATTGGGGAGGTGAGATTTTCATATTTTTTACTTGTACTTTTGTAGCGCACTTTCAGATCGTCTTTATACGTCTTCTTTTCGAGTGAATTGTTTTAGAGGGTGTATGTATTAAATAAGAGATTTACTTTTTATACTTTAGCTATTACAGATTTTACAGTAGAGAGTACAGTTATGCCTTTTGAATTAGAGAAAAGTTTTCTTATAAACAGTATTTTGTTCAGCCGTGATTAACTTTTACTTTATTTATAATAGTATACTATGTACTAGCGGTGTAACTGTTTTGCGCCTGTTAGATATTTATTATATACTGTTTTATATTTACAAACTGCTGGTCAATAGCTTATACGCTTATTACTCGATACGAGAAGTTTATTAAAATTTGGAAAAATTCATTTTAAAGGGTGAACCAAGATTTTTCAAAATGTATTGCAAGTACTCGATATTTTTATTTAACTCTTATAAAATAGAAAGAACGTAAAAATTAAAAAAATTTGCTCATTATTTTAAAAGTATTACATATATTGATTTTACAAGAATTTGAAAGCTTAATCCAAAAACTTTCAAAATCCATCTCTGAAAAAGTATTTGATAACTTTTTTCAAGGCTGTATATGTTGTTTTCTATATTTTACAAAATTGAAAAATAATATATCGTATATATAGAAATACGACCTCGCTTCGCCTGAGTGGTAAGCTCAATCTGGTACGAGAAGCATCCTTTTGACACTCCGTGCGCGAAAACGAGCTTCGCGCACGCTCCAACAAAAAGCGGGTGCTAAATCTCGTTTTGTGCACTTTGTATAAAAAATACGGTTTTATGATACATGAGCGAGAAGGTGATATCAACCTCGCCTGGCCTTTTCACCCACATAAACGTCCATGCGAGGCTAAAATCACTTTCTCGCACTACGTACACTGTGTAACATATAGTTATTATTATTCACAAAGTTTAACAATAAAGAATCGTAAAAAATTTTGGGCAAATTAATTTTCATCTTTAAAAACTTGCAAAATTTCATACTGCTTCACCGTCTAGATTCTGAGATATAGAATCATCTAAAGTCCTCTCATTTTAGAGCTTTTTACATTACAATATATCTATTTCCATGTAAAATCAGTTAAGTTTGAATTGGTATAGTTCAAAATAGAGACAGCATATTACTAATTTGAAATTTTGCAAGAGTATTCTTAAACATATAAATAATTTTGACTATATTTAGATGGTTCTTTATTTATTAAATTTTATAAACAACAAATTATATTTGGTAAAAACAATTTCATCATTTCTTTTCCAACATTGAAAATTATAATATTTTTAGACAGTTAAAATATTAAAATTCAAACAAATTAATAGAGTTATCATCTTTTGGAAAGAATAATTTGCATGAAATACATAATTCAATCGCATTTTTAACAGTACATTAATTTCTGACTTCAAAAAAGCTCTTAATTGCGTCAGAGTTGATGTTTTCAGAAATATAACGATAATAGGTGTATCTTTTTCAATTTTAATGTATTTTTTTTGTAAATTTCATAATATTTACAATGTAATAAGAATAAGAAAAATGTTACTTTTAATATTTTCATAGAATTACTACAAATATAAACGTAATAACGGGGCCTATTTCAAAAACAAACAAAAAATATCGAACCAGTTTTTATTTATTCTAGTATAATTAAATAACATATATGAATAATTAAAAAGATATAATCTTATAGGCACAGAGCATACTTTATCCTTTGAAAAATACTCTTTTACGTGCGAAAATATTTGCAAAACATTTCATTCA
Organism: Eupelmus azureus; assembly: GCA_030522685.1. NCBI lineage: Eukaryota > Metazoa > Arthropoda > Insecta > Hymenoptera > Eupelmidae > Eupelmus > Eupelmus azureus. Next base: position 12,043 of record JAPYZA010009598.1, on the reverse strand, counting down.
AAAAGCGAAAAAATCTTGGAGCATTAATAACGATTGCAGAACATGTTCTGTAAATATGCTAAGTGTGCCGGTGTAAATACAGCATAAATCTTGCCATATGTAAGAATTGAAGTAAAAAAACGGCTCTTACGGAAAAAAACAATCAAGTTGAGTATTATTTGAGACATTGATATTTGGTGCAGGTTCAGTTGCACTCTATCTCAAATTAGATTCAATATTAACTGTTTTCTTTTCGCATACAAATTTTCAATAAGATATACTCTCATAAGTAAATCTTTATAAAATTTGGTAAAAAAATTTTATTTAATCAATAGTACTCTCTAAAAGTTAAGGAGCAAATCCATGTTCAAATTTACCCCTATAAGGATTATAACTAAAAAACACATTTAAATCTTAATAATTTAAAATATTTTACAACTAGTCGCAGATAGTAAAAAATATAATTTATTCAAATAAAAATAGAAACTCAAAAATTTAATACCCGTATAAGAGTTTATGGAGGTATCAAATTGACTCTGCATGCTTTTGCTCCTTTTTTGTTATACGAAGCCGCACACAACTTGTTATTTATAATTGATTTCGCACGTGCACCTGGGATTTTCCAAATTACAGTATATTTATAAATATTATGGGATTTTCCGCTTTGCATACATAATTATATTGCCAGTCACCTTGGAAAGTAAGAAATTTCATATAAACTTTTAAAGTAATATTGTTATATTAAGCAGTATTAAGTAGTATTATTATATTTATTATTATTAAATAAAATAATTAAAATTTTTATTAATAATAGGACGAATTTACTCTATTCATCATATATAACAAACTATGAACAAACTATTAAAGTTGTATTTTACATCTACTTACTTTTTTGTGACTACTTAGAATAATCGCGGAATTCATTTCTCACGTTTTTAAATAAATTAGCATTTAAATATTTTCACTAATTTGCATTAATTGAAACAAAAGAAATCATTGTTACTGAATATTCTTTAACAGAAATTCAATATCACGTATTACTTGAGTGTATATGAATAACGATAGAAAATACTTTTACTATGCACATGAAAAATTTTGAGTGTTCTATTACGTAGTTTTTCAAAAAACAGGAAAGTCTTGTCATTATTCCGATTATCGTTTTTCTCAAGTTATGATTATAAGATATATAGTATATCAGCTCTTAAAATTTGCTGTTCGAATTAGTGGTGAACTTTTTAAAATTAATTTTTGACAAAAGTATTTGCATAGTAAAATCAAATATATAACTATATTTTTTATGAGGGTAAAGTTATGCTATTTTTATGAAAATAAATTTAATTCTTTAATCGATTTATCATGTCGTTTTGATGCTTATTTCTCCATGAAAATAACATAATATTCAAACACAAAATGTGTTATTATCTCAATTTCAATAAAAAATAAAGTTACACCAATATTCTAGCGAATTTAAACGACAGATTTATCTGTCAACTATAAATAAATATTTTTCATTTATCAATCCTACTGCTTCTGCAATCAATTAGTTCGAGAAAAACTTTAAATATTATTTAATTCAACATACCCAAATAATACTTTAAAATTCAATAGCGAAAGAAATTAACAGTCATGTAACACAGATGAATCCGATTTCTCAACTGAACACATAACAAGAAAATCCACGCAACACACAACTACTAATTTGCATGACATAATATTCACGAATTAGTCCGTACTATACTTATCACAATAATTATTAACACAAACACAAGGAAACCCAATCGAGGCACACATTTGAAATCTTCTCGCGTCCACTGCCTGGCCGCAAGTGATACGCGCCGCGGGAAATACCTCGACATCCGCGCCGCGCACACTTCGAAACAATTATAAAATAATAGCATGTCGTTTCGCTCGCGCAGGACCGGATCTGTGCGCTTGGGCCCGATCTTGACTTTTTTATTTTCGCTCGATGGAGATGTTCTTTGAAGATTACAAAAGAAGGAGACGAAGCAAATAAGTTGGAAATATCATCGATATAAAAAGAAAATAGCTTGATCGATGGGGAATTGGAAAAGGAAAAAGTTGTTTGTATCGGAGCGATTCTCAAAATTTTGATGCGTATCTGATTTGTGGCACGATCGAAAAATTGTTTTCGGGTTTAACCGAGCACAAAAAAAATCGAACGCCGCGTACGGTTTTATATACTAATGATGAGCAATCAAAAAGCCATTCACAATGCGTTACGTAAGCTGCGGTGTCCTTCTTATTCGAGAGTTCAATACTTAGAGTATAGAGTTTCTGCAATGGATAAAAAAAACTTAATGCCTCATAAAATCAAGCGATGAAAGGAAATAGCTGGACTACAAAAATTAGAAAAATATTTTGTTTGCAATACAAAAGAGTTCGTTTATTAAGCTATGTGCTAGCAAAAAATAATGATAAATATAATAATTATGATAAAATCTTTAAAAATTTGACTTATTCTGCCAAATTCTAGCCAAACTTTAAACTTTGTGCACAGTTTGACCAATGAAACTTCTCTAAATCATATAGAAGAACAAAGTCTTCGCAACGTTTGATTCATTTATTTTGGTAAAACTATCGATCAAAATTTTGTGATCTCGATTTTTCAAAAATTTGGCAAACTTGTAGGAATTTGTGAAATTGTTGGATCTACTTTTTAATTCAAAAATTAAATTTGAAGAAACTTGGAATTTACTTTAGCAAACGTAATTTAAAACAAAATAGTTTTAATTTTTTAAATAAAATAATACAAATTAAACTACAAATTAATGATTTAAATTTTTTTATTTTTATTATCACACTGATTTGATTCTCTGTTTCTATGATTATTTCAATAAAACTCTCATTGATTTAAATTTTATTTATTCATACAATTTTAGCCATATGTTATAGTTTTTAACAGCTTTGTGGACATCACTCATAACATACCTAAAATTTATGCTTAATAAAGCATCCATTTCTCTAAACATCAACGGTGTATGTTGTAAGGTTATCTGTCAATAAAATTTCACAAAAATACTCAGCAATTTCCCGGTAATCAATCCACTCAAAGTAACAAAATAACCTTTTCGATTAAACGCTTCGATCCTTTGATTAAATATTTACAGAATCTACAATAAAGAAAAAAGATATTTGTCTTTAGATGACTAGGGTCCAGCGACTTCGAATGCGACAGTAGTTCCAATGAGAACGACCATAAAAGGGCGCCCTTATGGAAAAGCTCTGCAGAATTTCTGCATAGTTTCTGCATAGTTTTTGAAATCGTATGTCTAAGATTATTATTTAAAAAATGACATTTGGACCCCCTTAAGGGGATCCAAATGTCATTTTTGAAATTGTTTTCCGATGTTTACCCCGCTTTTTATGACCAACAAAACCCGAATATCAATGCCTGCGTTACATAAAGCACTATATGTACCACGGACAAGGGCAATAAAGGTCCACTTATCGCCCTTGGCACATAATGTACTATATTTTAAATTTTAATCTGATAATAGTTTCTGCACAATTTATGCAGAAATATTCTGCAGAAAATGTGAAAAAATCTGCAGAAATTATGCAAAAAACTATGCAGCAATGATGCAGAAACTATGCAGCAATTATGCAGAAACTATGCAGAAATTATGCAGAGCTTTTCAATAAGGGGGATATCATGGAATCAAACTGATGATAAAAACGAGAAAAAAAGCAAAACCGAATCGATGATATTTTTTGATAGAGAAGGTTTAAACATTTTTTACGTATAGAGAATCCTTACATTTAGAAATATAATTTGCAAGATTAGCTATGCAGAAAAAATATTAATTTTTTTGCTTAAATATATAATCTTCTTTTATTTAAGAACTACAAAAGAAATTATCGCTTCATTTTAACAACCATAATTTAAAACAAAAACAACTTTTTTTTTCATTATACAAAACTTTTTTTAAATAAAAAAGAATTTTTAAATTCCACAAAACCTTATTAAAGTAAGCCAATTTTTGGCTATTCTTTTACGGTAAAGTTTGACAAAGTGCATGCATGCATAGTATACTGAAAATTAAAATATAATTCAACTGAGGTTTGACTAGATAAGTTTTGTCAAACTTAAGCTAATCTTAAAATTTTTACTCTGGGTTCTATCAAATTTTTTTATTTCATTTTTTGTAATTATAAAGTATATAGTACAAATCTTAGAACGAGTCATTATTAGAAATTAATAGAGTAATTTGGAATAATATGCAACGTCAAGGTTTGAAATGTCACTCTCGTTAATTAATATTAAATATCACATAATCTTTATTACTCTTGCATTTTAAACGTAACAATGGCTTGTTATTCTGAATTGCTGTATGTATTTTTTATGTGATAACGTTTTTTCTACTTTACTACATACTGTAAGAGACTAATAAAATCCGATTGATTCAACGGATTTAATATGTGTTTGCTCCATTTTCCTTATAAACTTATGGGTTTTTATTGGTTCGTGGCGACTGGGTTAAGAGTCTAATTATCCTTCTATTAAATTTACTAGATAAAAATTATTAGCACTTACTTTTTAAGTAATTATTACAGTTACTATTAAAAATGCAAATTGTCATTTTGTTTTGTAGAGATAAGAGCTGATAAAAATCCGTGCTCTGACAATTACGCGGGAACCGATCCCTTCAGTGAGCCCGAGAGTTCAGCCCTGCGTGATGTTATCCTTAGCTACAGACCGAAAGTCTATCTAACAATACATAGCTATGGCCCTGTGAGTGCATTTCATTATTTTTTAATATTAATTATATTTTTTTTTAATTCAATAAATGTTTAAATTTATTATATACTTTTTTGTTATTTAGCTAATTCTATATCCTTATGGCTACGCAAAATATCTTCCACAAAACTGGAGAGCTTTGGTAAGTAATGTGTTAAAAAAATCAACACAGAGAGTTTCGTTAAACTATAATTATTGATGCAAGAATTTTACTTATTTATAGCATTCTATTGGACGTAAAATCGCAGCGAAAATCAAAAAAGTGAGAGGTACTGACTACGTCGTTGGTAGCAGTGCGCGAATTTTATGTAAGTATATGCAATAATTTATTTATTACTAACAATTAATTAATTTAGTAGTATTTAATTATTTTTTTAACAATTTCTTTAACTTTATGAAAATATTTTAAAGCAAAAAAATATATGAAATAATCAGCCTCAAAAAAATATTTGGCAATAGAAATAAAATAAGAAATGTTTTGATTATAATCTTAGTGGTTAATACTAGGATAGATTTTACAAATTAAATAAATGAATCGTCTATTTATAAAAATTACAAAAAAAATAAAAATAAAAAACAGATGAGGCATCTGGCGGCAGCGATGACTGGGCAATGGATCAAGGCGTTCCTATTGTTTATACTATGGAGTTACCCGAATACAACAAAGGATCATTTATCTTGCCGAAGACAGCGATATTACCGTTGGTTAAGGAAACATATCAAGGATTTAAGACTTTAGTTGAACTTGCTATAAAAGCTATTTAAATAATAAAACACGTTGATTATATTTTATTCTCAAAGTTATTTATTTAACTCTATTTGTCTTCATGTGTAAAGTATTCACGTCACAAAAACGTTCATCAAGATTAAACAAAAAACAGCTTTTTTAGATATCAGGTAAAATAAACGTTTTTTTTTAACTAAATTACATTTTCTACACATCCATATGACTTTTTAACGTGCAAATGATTTGAATAAAAAAATACTTTCATTCTCTAAGACTAAGTTTACTAAACTTATAAATCTTAAAATGAAAAATAAAATAGGATTGTGTTGTTTCTTATCTTGCATATACAATTACAAATATGAAAAAAGAAACGACACTACAAAACTCAGGTCTCCATTGCCTCAATTGTAGTGTCTATCAGTGGTTCTAATGACATTGGTACATCTGTATTTTGATTCTTCTTGACAGAATAAAGCTTTTGTAACTTTTCATACGTTTTCATATCCTAAAAAAGAAAAAAGAAAAATTAATAATTTCAAACATTATTTTTTGAAATTTTAAATTAATGTATACAGTCTTAGATACTAAATGTGTGAGAACATTTGGTGCGTATTAAAATGGTAAATTTTGATTTTTTTATATTTTGTACTATAATATATGTAAATATTATTAATCCGACAAGAACGGAATGGTCATGGATGACCCACTCTTTAAAAACGCTATAAAAATTGAATACAATTAAAATATTTAATTTTTTTAATATACAATTTTTTTAAAACGTTTTCAAAAAGTGTACCTCCAGGACCCCATCCACATTCTTAATAAAGTAATGTTATTCATGTGTAATTAAAATAATATGGTATAAAAACATTTAATTAATCAAATTCAGTAATAAAAAAATATCACAGCAATCAATATAATTTATATTTTCTACGTATCCTTTTCCACCTACACTAAAAAAAAATTCACTTTGTTACTTACCTTTTCTTGTACTGAGGGTCTGATTTTATCGAGTGCAGCATCGAGATGTCGCGCGCAAATCTCGGCCGAGACAATCATACCACTCATGAGCTCTCGCAGAGACTCGACACCTGCCTCTCTGATAAAGGCAGCGAGATCTGCACCAGTGAATCCATCCAATCTTTCGCTACTGGCTACTGCTTCCAGGCTCACGTCCGCAGCAAGTTTTGGCTTGGTCCCATTCTGGTAATCAAAAATAAAGTTTTAATAAATCAAAAATAAATCAAAAATATTTAATCGTTTGTTTCGTGATTATATTAGCAAAATATTAAAATAAAACATTTAGGGAATAAACTTTTTTGCTTACCTTTGTGAGTGCCCGTAATATGTCTACTCTGTCGGCGGCGCTAGGTAATCCAACGTACAATATCTTGTCAAGTCTACCGGGCCTCAGCACTGCTGGGTCAATGATGTCAGGCCGATTGCTCGCTGCCATAAGGAATACATCCCTGCGGCCCTCAACACCATCCATCTCTGTAAGCATCTGATTAACGACTCGCGATGTTGCAGAGCTATCGCCATCCGAGCGTCGTGGGCACAGCGCATCCAACTCATCAAAGAAAATAACACACGGTGCAGAGTTACGCGCCCGCATAAAACACTGGCGCACTGCTTTTTCACTCTCACCAACGTACTACGGATAATAATTCAAATGACTACCATTTCTAAATTCAAGTTATAAGTAAAGATTTGATGACTTTTAAAAATTTACCATATTTAGAAGTTCTGGGCCTTTGACCGAAATGAAGTTTATACCCGCTTCATTAGCAATGGCTTTAGCTAACAACGTTTTTCCACAACCTGGTGGACCGCATAATAATACACCAGTTGGTGTTGTTAAACCAAGACTAGCGAACTGTTCAGCATGCCTGATAGGTGCCTAAAAACAATATTGCTTAATGTAATGCAGAGTAAAAAAAAATTCAAATAAAATGAAGCTAAAATTTTGTTATCCATCAATTTATCTATTAAAATTTTAAATTTTATAAAAATTATTCATTGTAATTAAATAACGAATATTCTGTTAAATTATATTAAACGTATTTTTTTGGCTTTAATTGTTGACAAATAAAAAAATAAAAAAATATGTACCAGAATTGTCATCTGCAACTCCTGTCGAATATCTTGCAATGAACCGATATCTTCCCAAGTTACATCTGGCACCGTTGCAAATCCTTCCCTTTTGGCAGACGGTTGCACGTTTTTCAACGCTACGTCGAAATCCCGCTCCTCGACGCAGAGCAGTGCCAGTTGCTCAGGTGTAAGAGGTGGCTCATTGTGTAACCACGTCAGCATGTCGGCCAGCCTCCTGCCGGGCTCCTCCACTTGCATGGTCATTTGCTCGGCAATATCGTTCATCTGCTCGACAATACCAGAATGCTGCGCAGCGGGCGTAACTGTGGTATCTGGTGTGGTCGAGATTTTCGGAGACGCTACGGGCACATCCGACGTTTTGGATACGTCTGCTAGCTCAGCAGTCTTTGATTCTGTTGGAGCAGTATCAGTTGAAGCTTGAGGTGCCGGTGTTGAAGACTCAGCTGACGTAGTTTCCGGAGACTGAGGTGTCTGGACTACTTCTTCGAGCTTATTTTGCTCCTCAGTAGTCGTAGTTGCTTCATCTAAAATATAGAATAGATTTTTATTGTAACAGAGTCTATTATATGGAAGGCTCAGTTAAAAACAGTATAGTAATTACTTACCTTGATTTTCTGAAGTTTGATTTTCTGTCTTTACTGGTGATTCTGGAGCGTCTGCTTTTGCAGTTGGCTCATCTTCTATAACTACGTCTGTAACTTCTGGAACAACTTCTACGGATTTCTTTTTGTCATCTTCAATAGTCTTATTATTGCCACTGCTTGGTAGTTCAGTTGGAGTCACATTGATAGTAACTTTTTGCTTCAAATCCTCAAAAGTTCTAAACGTCAAATAATTATTTTAAATAATTATTAACAAAAATATAATTTTTTTTTTAATATTAAAAAAAAATAAAGAAAAAACAGGTCCTTCTTCAAGATAAATCTATAAAATATCATTTTTTATTAATATTAAATTTACCTGTTAACAGCTGCCATTGCTGCTTCTCTAATGAGAGCTACTAAATCAGCTCCAACAAAACCTGGAGTTAGAGATGCAATTTTCTGCAAGCTGATATCTGGAGATAGTGTTACGTTAGTCGTATGAACTTCCAAGATCGCTGCTCTCGCTTCTTTATCGGGAATTCCAAGAGATACCTCGCGATCAAAACGACCAGCTCTACGCAAGGCTGGATCTAGTGAATCGGGTCTGTTTGTGGCGCCGATTACTAAAACTTTACTTCCATTATCCTTTGAACCTAGATCTAAGAAAATAAAGTTCAAACATAAAATAATATAAATGTATTTACTTCAGAAAATCATACTTAATATATGTTACAAAAAATAAATTAAATTACACCTATTCTTTTTGACTATTCGCTTTATAAATTCTTACCATCAAGACATGAAAGTAACTGTGCAACAATTCTTCTTTCCATTTCTCTCTGAGCATTTGCTCTGTGTGGGGCTACTGCATCAATTTCGTCAAGAAATAAAATGCAAGGTGCTATAGCAATAGCTTGATCAAACAATTCCCTTATTCTTTGTTCACTTTCACCAGAAACACCTGCTACAAGTTCAGGAGCTGCTACTTTTAAGAGCGGTAAACTCAGTTCCTTGAAAAAAATAAAAATAAACAATCATTACAAAAAGATATTTTAAGTAATTTGTTACTATAGTATTTTTTATGAAAAAAATCATTATAAAAAATAATTTTTTTAATTGTTTTTCAAATTTTAGATTTTTATGGAAAAGAATTTTTTCTAGATATATATGTATCTATAAAAATACATACTCCTGCAATTGCATGTGCTAAAAGTGTTTTGCCACATCCAGGTGGGCCATGAAGTAAAAAGCCTCTTGGTGGCGAGATTCCAAGCTTTGTATACACTTCTGGATGTTTCATGTGAAGTAACAAATTGGCAACAATTTCTAAAACTTTCGAAATACCTCCCATATCAGAAAACTTTACTTTTGGATTAATAACTGGCAAATCTTTAGATTTCTTCTTTGTCACTTCAAAGGGACTCTCATTATCTTTTTCCCGAGGTCTTTTTCTTGATTTGTCTTTACGAGCACCTTGAGGCTGTATATCCATTAATATTTCTTGTGGCTAATAAAAGTTTCATTTAGAAAAAAATTTTATTAAGAAACATATCATAAAAAAGGCATATAAATAAACATTGTTTAGTAAAGAAATAAATTCTTTCATTTACTTCAAAAAAATAATATTACCTGCTGAGTGACTGTCTTGGATGGTTCAACATCAGAACATAAGTGAGGCTTTTTACTTGCTTGCATTGGTTCTACCTCCATGGTTTCTCTTTCAGGCCTATTGGATACAGTCGTACTAGTCTTTGGAGTTTGTTCATCATCACTGCTAATGTCAATCAGTTCCTTGTCACTTGAATTACCATTTTGTCTTCCTGACATATGTCGTTTGTATGACTGTAAGTATTCAGCTGGCATTGCATCAACCTGAAAATTAAAGAAAGTAAGAATGAAAATACACTTTTTTTCAATACATTTTTTAATTTGAATAAAAAGAAATTTTAAATAAATACTTTCAAAAACCCATATACCAAAAGTATTAAATCATAGCTACTGCTAACTACGTTTGTCGAGTTAAGTGATGATAAATAAAATTTTTAAAGTAATTTTAATAAAATTACAACTTTACAAGATAATTAATTGTATGATTGAAAACTAAGATGTTATTTTTACTATCATTTTATTCAAAATATTACTAAGAAAATTTCTCTTATAAAATATTAATTTATGTATAATAAAAACTGTTAAATATAATAACTATTAAAATTTAAATTGCAGAAGCTACCTCAATATCTATTTCATCTTCATCATCTTGCCAATGTGAATCAGGTTGCCTGGTAAGGTTTTCTGTTATTTCATCGTATGCCCGACGTACCATTGCCCTGAAGGGGCCTCGTTTTTTTCCCCGATAATCTCGATACTTCCTTTGAAGATGGTCTGCCATCTCAGTTACATCAATATATACCTTATCTTCGTTTTCGTACAAATACTACAACAACAAAAAATGTATTATTCGAACATGATATTAAATTTATATTTTATAGTTTTTTAGTTAGTTTATCTATAATGAACATTGTTAATTATATTAAAATATAAAAAATATTCTAATATGTTCATTATAATTTATTGAATTTTCTAAAAAAAGAAAATAGCAATTGAGGATTTAAGCAGCGAAAAAATATTTTAATTTGAATCTTTAATAATAAAAATAAATTGAATCTTTTCTTAAATTAATAAATCGTACATACGTTTAAAATTGATTATGTACTTCCATAAAATTATAAAAAAAAGAAAGAAACGAAACATAAGAGAAAAAATATTTATATAATGTTAAAAAATTTATAAAGAGTATTTCATTTGTTAAAAATATTTTATTATTTTAAACAATGAAATATAGCTAAACAATATACATTTGTAAAAGAAAGTGCATACGATTAGTAATAGAACTGAAAAGTAAAATGTGAAAAAAAGTGAGCAAATAAATAAAATTTTTCTAGAGATTATTTTCCAAACTACCTACTATATCATGCCAATTATTTTAGTAAATTATAAACCAAGGTATCTATACACCACACAGCCAGCCATTAAAAAACTTAATCCTACATTATAACAAAACTGTATCATCAACCAAAATAAAAACAATAAACTATAAGGTTATTCCTCACATGCACCTGCACGTCCTCAACTACCTATACAAAAAAAAACCTCGAATCCAAGCACAAAAACCCCCACCAAACGAAACTCGACCCGAAAACAATAAAAAAAACCTCCGCTCCGTCGCTTATCCCATCCTCCTCCAGCAAAAGAAACTAATCATCAACTGCACTAACGCAATCACCCATCAAGAGCGCATAGTGAAAACAAAGAAAAACCGGGCGGCGTTCCTAGAACGCATCAAAAGCAAAACAAGCAGAAAGAACCGGCGCCGTACCGTTCTAACTCTGGAGATGATCATGGGATCCCGAAAAATCCTAGCCTGTGCCTCGTCGATGCGCGCCTTATCCGTCGGCTTGAGCTGCTGCTGCTGCTGCTGTTGCTGCTGCTGCATGCGCCTCGCCGAATTGTTGCTACTGCTACTGTTGTCCATGCTCGGGCTCTGCAGCGGTATTATGTCGATCGAGGAGTTGAGCTTCTCCAGCTTGTGCATTATATACCTTGCCGGTGCACGCGCCCGAGTCCTGCACTCTCTGGATTAAGGTGTCTTGCGAGACGCTCTTGGGGGGCCCCGAGGACGCGCGCGCGCTGCACTTGCTGTTCACTCTGTCCAGGGGGACGCGAGCCGCCCTCAACGCACTGAGACCGTCTTACTGCGCGTATGTACAGCGGAACTAACCTCAAAACTTTAGGCCTTTTGCGGTGCGGGAGCCGCGCGAATATTCTGCGCGGGCGCCGCACTCTAGCTCGTTCCTCTTCTCTCTCTCTCGCTCGATTTTT
>JAPYZA010009583.1:0-11145 GCA_030522685.1 Eupelmus azureus | reverse complement strand
CAATAAAATGGTCAAAAGAGACCTCCGTCTGCACCCTTGGCTATAGCAATATGTTTGCTAACTGTAGACTATGCATATTTTCGTTGTACATACCAACAGTTAGTTTCTATCATACAACTATCGAAGAAAGTCAATGCGGGAAAATGTCAGATACCAGTCCATTACACAACTTTCTAAATTATCGAAAATTATTGAGAAAATAGTTTAGACGGAACTCTTAAGTAATGTCTCATCTAACAAACTTATAGATTTTCTTTAATCTGGCTTTCGTCCAAACCATTACACTGCGACCGCCCAACTAGGGAATCATTGAGAGAACTCGAGGAGCTATTTACAAACTCATGGTCACTTTGCTTATTTTATTTGATTTCTCAAAAGTTTTTCGCACTATATATAATCCAAAATTCACAAAAAAGTACTCGCGTATATCCGTACCGTTGGCCGAGTTGACCGAATTTGGTATTTTATTAGCTATTTTTGAGAACATCAATAAGCCATTCGACTTGAAAATCATGAGTACTGACGTTGAGTCTCCATTTTCTTAGGAGTTCCCTAGGATGACTGTTTGATTATTATTTTTATTATATTCATTAATAATTTACCCAATGTTTTTCAAAATGCATGTGATTTATGCTGATGACACACAAACTTATCTACAAACATCTGAAAAAGATCTTAATTTTTGTATTCTCAAACTCACTTGCTATGCAAGCACTATTGTTCGTCGGGATAATAAACGGGTTTGTCTCTTAGGTAGTCAACCTTACATCACTTAAATTGATATTAACCGTCTTCCAAGAATCATTGTTGCATGTACATAGATTCCATACTCGACATTTATAAAAGATCTTGGCTTACAATTAACACCAACGCTAATCTGGGGACCACAACTCAATAATATCATACAGGTTCATTTTTTAAATGAAATCTATATTAAAAATATTTTACAGCGACCCTTATTTCTAATTTTGTTATAAAATATATATTATTATTTTTTTAAGTTAAAATGTACTATATTATTTTATATAATATATATGCTTCCTGAAAAAGAATGACATTTTAAAAAATAGTTTAAGAATTCTTTAGAATATTATTAATGAATCGCAAGACGAAATTGACTGCGTGAAGCGTGCATAAATTTCCTAGAATTTTAAACTTCATCTTAGTAGGTTGCACTCATAGCCAGTAATAAGTGGTATTTTTGAAAAGATAAATTAGAAGATATATTTGTATGTATTATTGATATATTAGAAATCTTGTAGAAAATATGACAGCTTACTTGTAAGTCAAATTAAAAAATTCGGGTAAAAAATAATTAAATAGATTAATTTTTAAATCTAGGTCTTACCGCATTGACTGACAGTCAGATTATATTGAATACATAAGTATGATGCAGTTCTCGTCTTATTTGACAACTTTATCATCGTTTATCTTGAGCTTCTTTTAGAGACTCTGGAGTTCGTGTTTCTTAAATAAATTTGTTATTTAACAACAAAAAAAATTGTATTTAAAATTACAATCATGCTTCAAAAAATTTATAAAATCCTATTAAAAAATTATACAGAATTTATATATGATTTTATTGCAATGAAATACATGTAGAAGAATATTTGAAAGTAAATTTTTCGACATAAAAAGAATTTCAATGTAAATTTATCAATAAAAATGATATAAAATCTAACTATGGATTTAATAGACTCCAAAATTTTCGTTAAATTAAATCGGATTCAATCGACTAGTATAATAAATAATCAAACAAGTGCACATTATCTCTAATAAAATTTATACAAATTTTTTGGATCCCATTAAAATTCAAAAGAAAAGAACTTCCTGGTTCTATATAAAATCTATGTATTAGACTCAGTAAAAATCTAATAAGAATTAAAGGGGGATCAATAAATTATTCAAACATGGCAATCTTTATTATTTTTCTCTATTTTATAGTTCATTTTTTAAAATTAAGAAAGCATTATTCAACATATTATTTATTAAGTATCAGTTTATTCATTAATTGTCCAAATAAAGGAAGTAAAAAAATTAAAGACAAAAGATCGTTAAACGTTAACTTGTTAAGTTTCATAAAGAAAACCATAAAAGTTACTTAAAAACAGGTATATCTTCAAGCGATCGTTGTAAAGCTATTAAAAGATTTACAAAGAATCTTCGTACGCGAAGATGGATTAAGGCTGTTTCTCGACAAAGAATCAATCCTTTGCGGAGCGTGTATTTGCGGAGCGAGGTATAATAAAACTCTCATGCGCGTACACAGCCGGATAAAAGTATCGATAAAGAAAACCAGAAACAGTCCTTGGAGCGGCACTTGATTTTCCCCGCCAAACGAGCGCGCGCACACGTTCAGATTCTTTCGGACTCTGGCGCAAGGATATCTCGCTGATTAGCGAAACAGGAACTATACCTAATCGCGGGAAAAGGTAAAACAATGTGAAAAATCCGTTAGTGGAATTTTATTAAAAGCTCCTCAATCTACTTCGATCCTGAGCTAATTAAGATTAGTATACACGTTCGAGTATGTAATGTTCTTTATGTATGCAATGTTTTAATGTGTAATTTTAGAATGGCCAATCAATTTGAATACAAATAGTTATTAATTTATGCAAAATATTAAAATTAGTAATACATTTGTAACAATTATGTTTAAATAAATATCTATTTTTTATACATTCATGTGAATAAAATTATAAATCAACCCCCCTTAATTTTTTATCTTAAAATTACTGCAACGCCGCTATTATATTTTGCCTACGAATAGACCTAAACGTATTAAAAGATAACACCTCATTTTTTAACATAATGATCATAAAAAAATATTTTTTATGACGCGAAAAACGATTTCCAAGAAGCCTCTACGATTCATTCTTATACCCTCATACCCTCCGCTTGCTCAACTCATGTGATTGTCGCTCTCACGTCACTTCCTTTGTATATCAAACAATGCGTGTGCGAGGATCACCTACTTTACGCACCAATTACGCAAAGTACTATTTCACTTTAATTTCCTTGAAACATCCCACCCGAAATTTCCACCTCGATTTTCCCGCGAACTCCAAACAAATCCGAACCCTAGAAAATACCGAAAAAGGCCCTATTCCAACCACATGCCATACACGAAGGTACAGAGCATCACGCCACGATCGCTCGCTGCACTTTCACGGCTCTCCGTACGCTCTCGGTACAGCTCGCAGAGCGAGCTCACGCTCGCGCGTAGATCGCGAACTCTCGGGTCCAACGTCCCTCGTCGTGATTCCGGGGGACGCGTGCGCGCAAGCATCTCGGGGCTCTCTCGCATGCGGCGCAGTTTATAAAGTACTTTGGCAAAAAATGCACCGGGCAAGCAGCTGCACCGGCCGCGCGTTTCGCGAAACGAGAGAGAAAGGCGAAGATATACGATCTGAGCGCGAGCGCAGCAGCTCACCGAGAGTGAAAGGGAGACGCGCGTTTATCTTACACGTATACTACGTACTTGCGTCGCAGAAGAGAGAGAGAGAAAGAATCAGGGGGAGAGAGAGAGAGAAGGAGATACAAGTGCGCACGTGGAGTAGCTTTTTTTCGCTCTCTTTCTCTCCCTCTACCTCAAAAACCGACGCGACGGGTGTGATTATCGGCGGAAAACGCGGCTTATGGTTACATAAATAATTTCGCGGCACGATCTGGGTCGATTTTTCATATTTCTAGACGCGGGCTTAACTCTACTGCGTCACCGCGAGCTGTCTGCGCACTTACTGGTTGTAGAGCAGAGGCTGTAATGGTTGATTAGAGCACAACGAGAGTGGATTGTTGAATTTATCAGTGTTGACAATTTGATGAGGTTGGGCTGTTTGGAAATGGATTTGTACCAATTTTTCGTTGTTTTTTTTTAATTTCAGTGATGGATTGATCTTAATAATATCTGAAATGAATAGTCTTGTTTGTGTATCTTTTTGATCGATTATTATCAAATGTAAAAAAAATAAAAAATACAATTATATTATTATTAACAGCCTATGCAACTAATATTATTGCTTGGGATAACTAATATTATTGCTTGGGATAATTAGATGTGGCATACGTTGCTCTCTCAGAATATACTAATAGATTGTGCTCATATTTTAGAACTACTTGGCAATACTATACATTTTATTTTGTAATAAGATTAAGCATTTATCGATGTTTTTTTTTATAATATTGAAATACAACTTTCTTTTACGCACGTATATTTCAAAACATGACATATTAGAGAAGAAAATTATAAGAATGAACATTGCACTATTAATATTGTAATTCATCATTTAATATTTTGGAATGATCTTTTAATTATTATTTAATCAAAATTTACAATAAATAGTTGATTTGTATTAAAACATTTTTATATGAATTTTTTACATCTTATCAAAGAAAACTCAAGATTAGGTATGGACAGACAATTATAGGATTTCATATTTAATTTGAGGCCACATTACTAAAAATGTATTCGAATCATTGAAAAAGAATGTGATAAGATATGACTATTTTAGGTATTTAATCGATCTAAATATTAAGTTTTTAAGATTGACTTTTTAAATTTATTATATCACGAATTTTTAATAAATACGAGGAGAAAGCTTATCTGAAAATATTTATTTTAAATGAAGTTATCTTTGAGGTAGAATTAATAAAAGAATTAGTATGATCTTCGATGAACCAAGCTGTTTATATATGCTTAATGAAGTCAACATTTGGAAGAGTAAATCTTCCCTTTTTAAGACTTAGTAAATGTATAAATAATTTGTATAAATAATTCGTTCAAATAATTTGTTAGCACTAATCTTATAAAAAGATGTACAGAATCGTCATCATCGTTGTCATCAGTAATGGTATTGACAAGGGCCGGATGGAACCGAGTATTTCGGTTCGTGACATTAGAGTTAAGATATTTCGATGACAATACTTTCTTCGAATAAGAACTACCATGTTTAAATATTAGTATAATTACTAAGTATTGAAAAAGGAGATTACTAAATTTCGATGTTTTATCAATGATATATAAAACTTTGTTCGTCAAAGATTAACTGAGCAATTCTTTATTTTTTGAAAACGCTCTATTAATACCGAGTGGAAAGTATATCCTCTGTACTATTTATCGTCAGTTTGTAATCTGTAAAAAGGATTATCTATTTCTTAAGGAATTCAAACTAAAGTATCTAGAAGTAGTTAAAAAACTTCAGTTGATGCATTTTATATCAATGAAATCTAAATTGATCAAAGATAATACAATTGAAAGAATTTCACAGATTTCTAAGTAAATTCTTCATTGTATTACATCAATAAATGTATGAATTTTTTTAACATCTTACAGGAAAATCTTACAAAGTTTAATTATGAATTATATTAACGCAACATACAATTCCTTGTGCCAATTAAAAAAAATAAGAATTTTCAGAAACTACCGATCATTAATTTTTTATTCTTTTTTTTATAACAATATTGATAACCCGTAAAAATCAACAGTATCTGTATTGTTAAAATTGAGAAAATAATTTATTCAATAATAAATAAGAAAACTGTATTAAAATAAAAGTACATTGTTTTTTTTAAATGTTTAAATAAATATACGAAAACTTAATTTTTTTATATATATTATTAATTATTTACGAATTAGACTAATTTCTCAAAGTTTAAACGCTGCAGCTTAAAAATTTATATTTTATGATGCTTTAAAAAAATTTTCCAAGAAACTATAAAATATGTAAGCTAGTTTTTATGAACGAAACATGAGCTTAAATAAGAAAATCAGCGTGGTTGCTTCCGCATGTGCATTTTTATAAAAAGTATCTACTCCAGTATACGCTTTGTCCAAACTCAATGTATATATTATCTAATAATACATATACAGACATCTTCAAATGCGTCATCCACAAAATATTTTAAGTATTAATCAAGTTCAGAATTTTATGTTCTTAAATAGTGGAAAAATTCATAAGGTTAAGTGCACCTGAGAAAAATCAACATTAAATACAATCTTTTAGTGGTATTTAATTTCTTCTCAGAGGTATATTATGTGTAAATATAATTAAACCTAAACAATTAAAAATGTCAGGATATTGTAAACGATTTTGAAATAGGTCATACTATTCATATATATGAAATGGCGCTGTCCTAGTAAACTAATTTTAATTTGTAGTAATCAGATGACTGCTCTTATGATCAGTAATGAAAATTATCAAATCATATTAACGTTGATTTCTCTTTCAATAAATGAGTCGATAAATTTATTATCTTGGATTTAATTAAAATAATATAAAAAAATAATTATCTCTTACTGTGTTGTGAATGACTCCATATTTTGTATTTTTACGTGTGTGTCTGACCAGTCTTGGCCCGTTTCTACTTTGATGAACATTGAGTGACTTATCATATTTGAATTACAATAAAGTACGCTACCTTATCTTATCAAAACTAAATGCAGAATGTTACATTTAATTGCATCCACGGTTTATTTATATTTATTTAATCGCGCAATTAAAAAAAAATGAGTACTGTAAAAAGATCATAAATTTCTCAAGCTTAAACGCGTATATTTTTCCAAAGAACGATGTACATCGTTACACCGAACTCTTATTTAATGCTTCGCTGGGAATGTTCATCCCGACAACCATAACTATCTTCAAAACAATCTTTTTACAGTTAAATCATCCGTATTCAATCCCGCATACGCAACGGCGGACCGCAGGCTATTCCACTGTAAACAAACCTCGTCCACAATCTTTAAAAAAAAAAGCAGAAACCAAATTTCCCCAGCAGGGAACAAAGAACCCTGGCGAGCCTCCTTGAACCATCCGGGAAATCCCCGTAATCCCGCGTCCATCCGGTCTGCGCACCTGTAAACAAGCATCCATTCAACCCGCCAACCATAGCCAGCACTACACGCCTCTCCAGCATCCTATAAAAAATCCGATCCTACCACGACGTCATATCTATATACTCGCGTACACAGCTGAACCCGCTCACGGCAAACGTACGCAAACGTAGTAGCCGAGCTCGGCAGGTATATACACACGGAGAGTCCTCCTAGAAGTGCCTGTATAAAAGAGCATAAACGAGCGGGCTAGAGAGGCACGAAGACGGCAGCATCCCCACCTCGGGGAGCCGGCACGTGGTGGCCCCCGCCGAGAGGTGCGCGGGCGCTGCGCGCGAGTCTGGATGACTTTGCCGCCTATCGCCGGTATATATGCCTGCCACCACCAAGCGGGGCCTGCCTAGTGTTGCGAGCGAGCGGCCGGGCCCGAGCGCTTAACTCTCCTCTCTCTCATTTGCGCCTCTCAGTACGTACTTTACCTTCGTAGACCTTTTGGCGCTTCGCTCAAGGAGAGTGGCATCGGCCCAAGCGCGCTTGCCGTTAACTTTGACGTTAGCCTTACATTTTTTTTTATTTGGATTATTATTTATCGAGCGGTAGACGTCGAGTGTATCGAGGATTTTTTTATTTTGCCGGATTTTGGCTGCTAAGTGAGTGCGATCGATTTTGCAAGGAGGATCTGGATTTTGGAGGCTTGTGGGGAAGGATATGATAAAGGAGAGACGCTGAAGTTGGAAGGATTGGGACGATTTTTTGCGAGAGTTCACCACTGACCGGTAAGTAGTTAGAGTCGATTGTTTATATAGTTTGGATCGAGTGGATGCTTTGCAAATGACGACAGTAGCTTAATAGCAATTGTTGAAGCGGTAAAAATAAAGTTAAAATGACACAAGAATAATTGCAAAAGGCCGCTTAGAGATACTGCGTCTTTCGCGCGGCGCAGTTAAAAAAGTGCTTTGTCTCAACCACCTCCTTATTAACTAACAATAACTAGAGCAGCTCCAACCATACGCAAAAAGCAATTATCGTTTTTACAAATTTTTCGCTCGATTTCCCGTCACCTCGTTATCATTTTCACAAACCAAAACAAAGCCTCGCGCTCCAATTCCCGCGATTAAACGGAAAAAACAAAATCTCTGACATAATTGTCAAAAACTCCATCCGCCAACGCAAATTTAATAAATCCTTGACCGCAGAGACCTTTCATTTCCAGCGCGCAGTCCGCTGAAGCCAATTTCACCATCCGCGCAGCGCTCTCGCAAGGCCTTGGCTCGCGATTCTTTCGCTCTTGCGCGCGAGCGTTTCGTTCTTTGATCCTTTCTTCAATTCGAAAGTATAATGTAAAGCGACTCTTATAAGCCGGCAGCCCTGCATTACGCAAGCCAGCCTACGCGCTTGCCGTAATAATATCAAAAGTAATTACGCAATTAGTTTTATTTTCAATTATCGAATTTCGGAGCGCCGAGGCTCGAATAATTAACCGCCGCCGCCCGCGTACGCCGCTGTAATTGTGACTCTACGCCGGGAGAGCATAGAGTCATTAAAATAGAGGCAATCACAATTACCCGGAGGCGATAGTAAACACACTTATGTATACATACAAACAAAGAGCCCGCGTATAAACCGGCACTTTCGCAAGGCTTTTAATTGAAACAAAAAGGAGCTCGCTCGCGCGCGCAAAGTAAATTACTTAAAGTCAACGACATCGCGCCTTAAGAAAGTGTAACGCACTCGTAACCTTTATATTTCCCTCTCGAGCCTCACGGCTGTTTCTAAAACACTGTCCCAACAGCAGCTCGGCTCGCGTGAATCACTTTCCAACTATTATCGCATCGCCGTCATCGGGGCTCGAAATTGAAAAAATGCTAATCCCAAACATCATACCAGCTGCTCATCTCTGCGCGCGCCGGGTAATTGCTCAATAAACGCGCGCAGAGCGAGCGGTTTACAGCGGAATTTACGAACACGCGCGCGCCTGGAAGTGGATATGTTGATTCTTCGCGAGTGATTTAGGGCTCGTAAAGCTCAGGCCGTTTCGAAAAAACGCGCGACTGTATTACGGCGCGCGTTCGATAATCCAGGCTCCGCGCGGCTTTATTAATTCGATTTTCGGATTTAGCCGTGACTCCGGAATGCTCGGCTGGTCACTTTTTACGTAAAGCTTATTTACAGCCGGACGAAATTTATAGACGCCACGGCTCGGGCATCGATAAAGCTGTGTATATACAGACGCAGCTACGCGCTAGACCCGGACTCTGAACTTTATTCGAACCGCGCCACGCAGATAGATTTGCATCAAAAAAAGTTGTTTACACTTTTTAGGCAGCCTCCGCTCGCTCAAACGAATCCTCCGAATGCATCCTAGTGACGAAAATTTTCCTCGGTCGGTGCAGGCGAACCGATGTTACGCGAGCGATTTCTTCTCGCTCGCGGAGCGCCCGCTCGTCTGGTCGCTCTGGGAAAATCGGAGTAAGCGAATTCCGGCGCGCGGCAATTTTCACCCGAAGCGCCATATTCGGCCTAAAACGCGCGAGCTGGTCGCTCTGGGATCGCCATACGTGCCGGGGATCAATCGAATTGTATATAAGGCAGTGAAACACGCGCGCGCTGGTTATCTGGGTTGCGCTCTGGGAATCCGTCTTGTCTTTCTATAGTGTAGTTCCTCGGCACCGATCTTAGTACTTTTAGCGAGGTTCACGTTATTATCCGAGTGGATGGAGTTTGAGTGGTTTAGGAGCGAAGGTGATTGCTTTTTTTTTAAAGTCATGCGGGTGTGTTGCGCGCTATTTGCACGCTCGTTCTAATCTGTTCTTAATGCCTGAAAAAATTGTTTGTCACGAGTGTATATGGTAGGGTAATAAATCAAGTCGCTGGTTACGATTGTTTAGGACTTAATTTTTTCTCTCTGTTTTTTTGCCAGTGCAAATTGCCGGGTGGAGAGGCAATCGGGAAATGCGACAGTTGGATGATAATTTTTCGCGTAAAATGAAACAGTTTAATGGTTTATGAAACTCGCGCGAATAAAATTTTTAGAGCCGTGTTTTATAGCACTTTAGATGTTATTGTTATTGCAAAAACTTCCTCTTATAATGCGGGTAATGCATTCCGTTTGCAAAATACTAAAAACAGCTTAACTGGTTGTCACTTGATAATTGATTAATGACTTCGGGCGAACAATTATTTTCAGTTTGTGTACAAATAATTAACAAAATACAATTTGAGTAACATGCAACTATGTACTTAAAAATTATGAAAGCGTATGAGAAGTCGACGCTTTTCATAATTTTTTGAACACCATCAGATGCATCGCATGCAACAATGAAAGATCAGCAAATAGATAACAAAAATAGCCAAAATAGAAAAATCGCCGTGAAAGCCTGCAATTCTTCAAGTATCTTTCCGCACGTTATCAGGACGCCAAAGGCGTTACCACATACACACGAACGCGCATATAATTTATGCGCGAACAGGTTGAATTAGCATTTTTCGCACGAATTCGGGACTGGATAAACGTGGCTCCAAAATAAACGAACGGCACCTATGCAGCGGCATTCTCAAATCCTTAAATAATCCGATCTTATGCAGACAACAACGCGGCAGCTGTGCACATAAAAAGTGTAGCAGAATGAATAGTCGGCTCACGCGACACGATATTATCACGTGTTAGCGTCTTGCATTCCTCGAGTGCCATTCTCCTTTTTTCACGTGCTGCGTTTCCTCGTCTGCATTTCGCTGGAGTTTCCTTTAACAAATTGAATAATGCAGCAGGGTAAATAGGACTCTGGAGTTTAAGTTGGACGTAAGTCATTTTTAAATTGAAGTGTCATGCCGACTTTTTCTCATTAAGGCGTGGGTGTCGAAAATGACTTACCAATCTATACAGCCACAAAGCTGTTTCATCCTTTATTGACTTGTCATTGGAACATCGGATTTCCGCTGTCAATATTACGAAATGGTTAACCTTCTAAAAATATAATTTTTTTCACGATTCGTCCAAGTCCTTTAATATCTTCGTACTTTCATCTTCCTTACTATCAATCTTCTTCCTTTTGTTTCTCGTTCGCGCGTCAACTGCATCGCATCAATGGCTGCGACTATAGCAGAGAAAGCCACGCGCGTGCCACTTGCTAAAACAATCAAACGAGAAGGCTCACGCGCTCGAGTCTGAAAACTCAAGCGGCTCAATTATGCGCACAGCGAACAGGTCGGTCGCACTTTCGATGCTATGTTAATGCCATGCTAATGCTCTGTAAATTGCGCGATTCGCTTCCTTTTGCATAATCCGAGGCGCTCGTCGCTTATCCATTGTCGTT
>JAPYZA010009581.1:0-11989 GCA_030522685.1 Eupelmus azureus | reverse complement strand
TGTACCTGTCATCGAACGACGATGCGATCACGCGTACATAAGCGCAAACACGCGGCTGTCGCAGACGACGATGATGGCAGCGACCCTTTCTACCGTGTCGGCAGCTCCGATGTGTGAGGAGATTCCAACTTTGATATTGCGCATGTCAGATAGCTGAGATGCGAGTTATGGTTTTTAAATTTTTTAGGGGGATTGTAAGTTAGTCGTTCTTTCTTTTGAATTTTATTTATGTATTTAGATTTATGATTCTAAAAAATGGAACAATGAGTCAGATATATTCACAGTGTAAAATCAAATATAAAAATATATCTTTTGAATTATTAAGTGACTGAATCAATACATTGCCGTATGAAAAAATCTTGAATTTCTTTTTGTAGTATTCTCATGAAATATTTATTATCAACTCATTGTTTTTTTTTATTTTTAATTTGAAAATTCATGTAAATATTGTTAAATGAAAATATCTTCATCTTTTCTGTTTCTACTATTTTTGTAATATGAATCTTGAAAGATTACACTCCTGCTACTCTTTCTAATTGTAAGTGCATCTTAATGTTTCGTTGCTGATGAAAACACAAAATATGCGTGCATTTTGAAAAGTAAAACTACCTCACAGAGCTTGTAAATTGTTTAAATGAAATCAAGGCATATTCACAATCTCTTCACAGGATGCTTTATCATTTTAGTTATAACAACTTTCTTTTCGTTATTTCCTTTTTTTTTATAAATTTACCGGTTCACTGGTATAAAATGCTTTATATCCGGCGTAAAGGAAGTATGAAATAATTTATTCCTGTAAATAGGAATAAATTTGAAAAATCTAATTTAGTGTTTATATAAATTAATTAATTTGAAATAAATACAGATGTATTTATGTATAAAAGCTTGCTCACTAATTTTAATAAATTAACTAGAATGAATTTCGAACAATTATTAAATGTATTCAATGATTCCCAATTTCAATTTCCTGAAATGCATACTATCAAAAATTTTAAATACATATAATGACAATGAATTTAAAACAATTATCTGATATTGGTGTATCTATTAAAATTCAAATAAGTCAATAATAAAAGTTTTATTGCAATTACGTTCTTTGATAGCAGTAATTATTTTTTTCTAAAACATTAATTTAAAATTTAATTTCTGCTTGAACTACCCCAATTCAGAACTTAACTGATTCCGTAATTAATTGCAAAAAACAGTGACCACATTTGCGCTCAATTCGTTCTTTAGCGATTCATGCTCGACCAAATTAGCCAAGCGATCCGCCATAAATTCACTTGCAGAAAAGCAAACCTGCAACGGTATCGCGATAACACGTAAAAATTAGCCTCCGGGCTAGCCCTCCACCGATATCATGCAGTCAGTCCTGTAATTACAATGCAGCAACAGCGCACGATGAACGACCAAAGCCCGCTACTATAAGCCCAAGCAGTCAGGGCTGTGTCGAGGGCAGCGAACTGTTTTATGTAAATTTTACAGACTGGCCTATGCGCTGCGGATGCTATGACACGACAAGAAAAATTGTTTTGCTAGAGTTCTGTGGGATTGTGTTTTCCTTGTGTTTATCAATTTAAATTGTTGATGTCGGCTGATTTATTAACTTGTATTACAACTTTTGGTGGTCTGCGATTGGAACACGGTTATGGTGTAAATAAGAAGTGGTACTAAGAAGTATGATGAATTAAGATGTGGCTAGTCAAATTTCATTAATTTAACCTATAATTAATAATGAATGTATTAAACTACGTAAGTTCTATTGATAACAAGATCACATAAATTTTTTGTTTTTATTAAAATTATTAACAAAATAAAATTTATTTTTTGCTTTAAACTTTGTATTAAATATTAAATCATGATCGGGTATTTTCAATTTCTAAAATAATGTTTACATCTCGGATTAGAGTTTTATTTACACCTATATGACTGATTCCATCTCAAATTTTGTAAGCTGATGGCACCAATGACGTTGAATTACTTCTTCTAATATTAATATATTATTTTACTAAAAAATAAGAGCATAATATTTTTTAATTTTCGATATTATCAAAATCGTACATTTTATACAGTCTTCAAAAGTGATGACATAAATTTTCGACTTTCAAAAATTAAAAACTATTTTCTTATTCAACTTTTTTAATTGTCATTTATAAATATATCTTAAATTTAAATTCTTACAAAATATTTATTTTTTAATTTACAACTTCTAAAGGTATTTTATTCCGTTAATATTTTGTATCGTTGACTAAATTCATAATTTAAAATGATTTATAACATTATGATCACAATACTCTGTTTAAAATTAACACATGAAAATTAACATTTATCATTTACTAATATAAATTACATCTTGTCCCAATAAAATTCGACTAATTTCACTATAAGTCAAGTAAAAATGTAAATATATTTATTCATGTACTCAGTTATTTAATATATTAAGCAATTATTAACATTTATCAAATAGTTATTTCAGAGATTAACTTACCCTAGTATTATATCTCACTTTTAATCATGCAAAATGCTCATAATATTTCTTTATTAAAAAAAACTAGATATAAAAATATTAATAATTAAGAGAAAAAATAAATTATATTTAAAGTTTAAAATAAATATATAAATAAAAATATACGAAATTCTGTATTTAATAATATTGCTTGAATTATAGACGGATTCGCTTACCGAGCCCAATTCCATGCTGAAGCTTTCACAGAAAGCCGATGCTTAACAGCTGAGCGAAAACTCGTTTTAAGCCTTATTGATTATCTCGGATTTCATTAACCAGTGCGGTACTTGAAACACGCATCATTCCATGTGTACGCATTCGTATTTTTATTTCCTTTCTAGCGTTCATCTTCTCTCAGTGCTGAATCTCCAGTTCACAAAATTTTATCGAATTTTTATGCTTTTCAGATCCCCTTTGGAAGACTTTTTTATTTACACGGATGGTTACGAAGTGGCCTAGCACAGGCGAACTCGAGGTCTCTAAAAATTTTTCGACAATTTGGTAATCCCTCTCTCTCTCTCTCTCTCTCTCTCTCTGTTACTCTCTTTCTTTTTTTTTTTACTTTCTTTATCTCTTATATACGAAGCGCAGGCTTTTCCAGTAAAGAAAAAAAGATATTTAAATAATTAAGAGGAAAATTTAGTGCAAATGAAATTACAAAGAGAACAGTATGTTGGAGCTATCATTAGGAGTAAATAAGCAATTTATAAATAAATATATTCAATTAATATCATATTTTAGTATTTTTTATAAATAATGAAAATGACAGAACTGGGGCCGGTAGATATTCTATCTCCTTTTACAGGTATTATTTCAAATACAAATGAACACAGATCTATAGTCTCTCCGCCCTACGTTCCAGCAATAATTTTATAAAATGTATAAAATATATAATACCCCTAACAGATATTGACTTTTAGGCTTCAGTTTTGCACTACTCGAATATGCGTGATATTCTATCAGACAGGAAAATAAAAAGGAAAAGACGGAAAGGAAGGAAAAAGGATTGATTAATCTGCAGCAAATGCGGGGAGAGTTAAATAATTGAGTATTTTGGGTAAACAGAAATATACGCAATGGCACTTCCACCCTGCCGGAGTGATACGACTACGTATTACCGCTAGTAAGGTGATTACGATTTGCTTACATTTAAGTGCTACTTTTAGTTCGTCGGGATTAGAGAAGTTTGATGAAAGTTTATTTGGGTTAATTTCAAATGTATGGTCGGGGTTTATTTCGTGTAAAAGTTGACACGGAAACATGGTTTGGCAGCTTTTTACGCTTTGTGTAACAGTGCATATTTGTAGCGAATAAAAATAACTTTACTTTTATTGTAATTTCGCAGTCAAATACTTAAATAACATCCGTATGCATGTAATCAAATGCCAAAGGTTGTTTTTAAATTAAGTGTAATCATATTTAGTGAATGCGAGAAACAAGTGCGAATGTAATTGTTGAATTTATTTAATTATTGTATTACATTTCATGTAAAAACGATGTTTTTATTAAGATTTAAAACGATTAATTATTCAATATCAGTATTTAACATTAATTACACGCAAAATAAATTGCCAGTGTACAAGCCACTGAATCGCGGACAGTCTAATGTAGTTAATTTTTTTGATCAGTAGAATAAACTTAGCACTCGGCGAAAATTAAAAAGGAAGTATCGGAAAAATTTTCAGCGACAATCAGAGCATAAAAAAGTAGGGAAAAGAGGGGACGCGAAAGAGCTCACGGGAAGAAATGCGTAGCACGAAAAGGGGGACAGCAAGAGGAAAAAAAGGCAGCAACCGGTAAAGCGGAGGGTCGCCATATCTAAATTTCAAATTTAAATAGTTGGGCCCTTTATGATACGACCAGCACCGCAGCGAAAGAGAGATAGAGAGGTAGAGAGAGAGAAAGGGGGTAGGGGAGGGCAAAGAAAATTTAAAATTTGCTTGTGCTCGCAATTTCCGGCTTAGATGCTCTCGCGCTTTCCAGAGCCGCGAGAGAGTCCAACTTTAATTGCATTCTACGAGGCAAATCCGCAAACCGCCCGAGCGGCTCTCCCCCTCGATAACGACGCCCTCCCTACCGCACTTACACACATATATATATCGCGGTGATGCGACTGCCCTCTCGCACTCTCTTTATGCGGCCCGTGTGAAGGTATAACTCACTGTACGCGTAATAAAGGGCGAAGAATATTCCGAATGAGTTATTCGACCTTTATGATAAGGACTAGCTTCGTCGGTGCGCACCCAGGCTCTCTCTCTTTCTCTCTTAGTCTTCTACGCTACGTTTCAACGCCATCGCTGCTACGTGGGTTATGCCTCTACACTTTATAAATTATATAATAATCTTCGTGACGTGAAGAATATAGGGACTTATCGCCTGAGATTCTCGGGTAACTTAATCTTTTTCTCACCTTCACGCGTGGTGGAAAATATAAGGGAAAAAGAGCTGTGTGGGGTAAGTATATCATCGGAGTCATTTGATCGTGTTGACGTAGTGAAAAACAAGCTATCATAGGAAAAATTTTATAAATATTTTCAAGCCTGAATAAGGTTTATTTATACGCGTAGACGTTTTTGTTCAATAAAAAAATTATTTAAAATATTTAAATTTAAAAATTTGTTATTTGTATGGTTTTCAATAAAATTTGAAAGAGATTTCAGAAAATAGTCATGATTATAAAAAAGATATAGTTATACCGGTTAGTTATTATAATTTTTACATGAATTTAATTTTTTTAACAGTGAATTTTAATCGTATTCATTTCACTTTAAAAGTCAATAAAAATTCATCTCAAGATTTTTTTCTGCTAGCTCAATCGGTAAGCCTTACTTTGTGGCCCTTTAGCTCACGTGTGATTGTTGCTACACAATTTGAAAGGGAGCCACTACAGCGCAGCTTTACACGTTTGAACGAATGAAGAAACCACAGTATTCCAATTGGTTCAACGATGCTTGGAACCGTAGTATGAAATAGAATTCACTCTTCTAAGATAATCATTCTTTTATCTGGCATGATTGATTTGGTGGTGCTTTAAAATGGACTGCATTGTTTTCAGGATTTAAATAATTTTAACACTGAGTTCATTTTTAAGGGGGTCGGTGTAACTGTTCTTTATTCAAGGGAACACGGTTGTCTTGATCTGCCTCTTCTAACCGCAATTCAATTGAAATCAGCTTCTAAAGAAGAATAAGAATGAGAACTAATAGCCTCAAATGTTAGTGATAAACAAAATCAATGCAATTGGTTTCGAATGAACCTTACGTAAAAACAAATGGTAAATTTTATATGATCATCCTGAAATAAAGTTAATTTAAAATTTCTGGATTAAATAAAATATATTATCAAAAATATTATTGGTTGTTTTTATTCAAAATAATCATTTTTATAATCCTTAAAATGCTAATGAGAGCAGCTATTTTCGAAGATATAGGTACAAATATGAATTGTTTTTAAATAACAAAATATATGGAAAATCCTATGAAATTATAAAATGAAAATATAACTATTATTCTAACAAGTAATAACTTTTTCTTATATTTTTGTTTATCATAAAGCAAAATTAGTTATGTCAGCATTTAATATACCGATCACATCAATATCAGCAAATAAATATAATTTGATTTCACGCAACGTTGGAAACTACAATTATAATTCTACAACATTATCTACCTCTCAATCGATTAGCAATGATGAAATTACACCTATTCATCATAAACAAGGTGGACATTATTTGTTTTTTAAAATTCCTCATTATCAGGTGTAAGCGACATCAATATTGATCTGTTCACACTAAAAATTTGCACTGTTTTAAAATAAACAAGTGCGAGCGTATTACCCTCTCACTATCATGTATAAACGCGTTGAATCTTTATTAATCAGTTCATTTTGGCGCGGTCCAGCGAACGCGTTAATTAAACGATTCGGCGCCCAAGCCGTGGTGATGCGTTCGCGTTCGCTAACTCGTTGGTTCTATCTCCAGCAACAATGCCATCAGTAGTAGTTTGGTGGCCGTTTTGAATTAATGCGACAGACATTATTTTGATATTTTTGCTTTGTTAATAAAGCTGATTTTCCATTAGAGTTTTGAATTAAGGTGTATATAATACTATGCTTATTAAAAATAATGTAAATATTTTGCTGAATTTTAGTTAAAAGAAAATAAGTCATTGTATTAAATAAATAATAAAAAAATGCTAATGTTTATACCGATCAAACTTAAATCCGCAATACCGGAGTTTTCAGTTCAACGTTGTCTAGTGCTCTTCAAAGCTTTTCGAGTGCTTAGCTCTTCTTCCTACTAGCGTTTTCTCCTTTAAAAATCTGTGAAAGACATTACTTTTAAAATCTAATAAACGTAAAAATAAATGAACTAATAAATATTTTAATTAAATTATTTTAATAAGTATTATAATTAAAGTCCTAAGAAAAAAGAAAAAAGTGTTTACTTAACAAAGCCCAGCAAGCCAGGCTTCCAAAAGAGATATAATTATTGAAAAAAGAAGTCATTGGTATTAATCCTTGTAAGAAAAAATTTCACGCATATAAATTGCATATACATAAGAATGTAAAAATTTCAAATTATAAATAAAATATTGCAATTAAAATCTTTACAATCTAATTATAATTTTTAATTTTTCGAAACATTAAACTTTTCAATTAATTTTCTAAAATTATATGATATAACCACAGTAAATTAATAGATAATTTAATTAAGCGATAAATGTTAAATTAAATTACTAACTCATTTCAAAATGTCAATTTATTAGTCATAAACTACAGATTCCTTTTCAAATTATTATAAGAATAAATTAAATATAAAATACAATCAAAATGCTATAAAATTATAATAATGAAGAATATTCGAACCTGATAGTCTAGAGCTACATAATAAAACAGTTTTACTTCTTCGATAAATTTATTCGAGAATTGGAAATTTAAGACAAACTTTTTTCACGAATTCTCAAAATGATCAGTGAACATTTAAAAGCTATTCCTCTATCCTGTAATAGCAACGATCTGCAATCGTCGTTCCGCTCAATTTCAAGACGTAAAAGTGAACCAGAGTATGCAAAGCGTGATGAGAGAGAGAGAGAGAGAGAGAGAGAGAGAGAGAAAGAGAGAGAGAGAGAAGGAAGAAAGCGAGAGAGAGAGAGAGAGAAAGAAAGAGAGGGATAAAGAATTGACGCGACGACGCTGCTACGCGCCTGACGCAACGTGCCGTTACTACTGATCAGGGCACGCGCTATGCTTTGCATGTCGAGCACTCCTGGCAGAGAGCGAGAGGGCGTTACGTGTCTGCGTCTCGAGGTCCATGGCACTCTAATTTATGATGTAAGTTGAAATAATAATTGGGTCATTTCGGCCGAGGGTGTCCCATGCATTTTAGTAAGGCATGGGTAAGAGAAGAAAGATCGGGGTAAAAGACCTGAAATAATCGAGAATCGTGACTCTTTTGCGCACAAATTTCTTGATTTAACGGCGAACATTTAAAAACTTCGAACTGAAATAAATTGACATTTACTTTTTCTAAATCAGTTTTAAACGGTCCCTTTCTGCGTTCTCTCAAAGAATTGACTGCGAATAATATGACAAAAATTATATAAATATCAGCAAATGCAAAATAAAAAAAAAGGTTTTGTTATTCTGGTAAGGGCCAAAAATTATTCTAATTTAAGAAATTTTTTAAAGAACTTTATTTTTTTTAAACAATAGGTAAAAATATTTTCAAATTTTCGCCAAATTTAAATAATAAATTTCAACTTAAAAGATTAAATAGCTACGAAATAAAGAATACAATGTTTATACCTATATTTGCTGGCAATATATTTCTACATTAATATTTGTAAAAACCACGACATGTTTTTATCATTAAGCTTGGTTCAAAAAGCACTCGAAAACTAATGATCAAGAATTGATGATTGAAAATGGAATATAGATTTCTTTATGTACTCAAATTGTTAAAATAAACGTTTTTGGTTATTGGTGGAATTACGTTAGTTATTTAATATCTTAAACATTTATTTACTTTATTTATATTAATTTATTTTTATTTTAATAAAATAAATTATATGTGTGAGAACATAAGAATTTAAAAAAAATTATTTTAAGAATTAGTGGAGAGATAATAAATTAAATATTTACATCTAATCAGCGTTTCTTCTATAAATATTCTGACAAATAATCCAGCTATATCGAAACGACGACCGCAATAAGCGAGCTTACCCTCGCTTGCGCAAACATTTTACCCACCGTCGTTCTCGACCCATTGGCAAATAAGAAAAATCATAAAGCAAACACGCACCCATTTCGAAAGTGACAGGACTTAAACCGACTAGCTTGTCAACAGTAATGAAGTCCTCAGCATAACTATCACTCTAATCATTTAATTTCAACATTAAACGATCATAAAAGTAGCATTTCCTCTTTTAATCTACCTATGAGAGGGATCGGAAAATTTCCTCACACCCCTAAGTATATTTGCCGCCACACATTTATGTAAGTATGCATGAGAACTCGCGAGAAAGATAATTACGATAATGTCGCGCGTGGATTCCGTGCTGCAAGGGTACGAAAAAATTTCACCGACATCAATCACTTGGGCAAAATGCCTCCTACTATATGCCGGTAACCGATAGCTATACACGTGGAAGAAGTAAGCGCTTACGTGGTTTAAAACAAAACCACTTGCGTTTTTTACGTAATCAGAGGTAGAAGGGGTAGAGATGGTTGAGTTGAAAGAAGTTGATTGGATCGGAGTTTTAAAGTAAGAGAGAGGGAGGGAGAGGCAGAGAGATGACGGTGACGCGGTTAAGCGCTTCGATTTTATATAGATTGAGGAAAGCTTGATACGGCTTCTTGCGTGCATTCAATGGAGTGTAATTAAAGAGTGCGGATAATGAGATGTTTTCTTGCAGTGGAGTTTTATTGGAAAAACGTAAGGTAAAGATAAAATAAAGGGCTGAGAAAATTAGACTGGAGGTTGAGGTTAGATCCGGATTTATTTAAAAATTATATATCCTATTGTATGGATTATTATTATTTTTATTATTATTAATATTATCATTATTATTACCTTTTTCTTTAAAAATAACTAGTGTAATTGGTCTTTACGTTTCGTATAATTTTAAAACAATGTAAACACTAATCTGCGACAGTTAATTTTTTGTTAGAAAACTACTGCATTCTTTATTTAATGAGATAACTCCGTACAAATTAAAGAGAAGTTTGTCATGCAAAGTCTGTCGAAAAAGAACGTAATTAGCGTCATTGAGCTTCTGGTATTAATTAAACTTCAGTCCTTTGAATAAGATGCTGACAAAAAGGAAATTACGCAAAAACTCAAACATTAATAAAGCTTTTTCCGTAAATTACTGTCATTTAAATAATTAGATTAGCTCTTGTGATCATGAAAATGGAGATTTTTCAAAGAAGATTCACATCACCACTGTAGTTACAATAGTTTGGTCTAGTTACTTTATTAAACTTTGCTTCACTTACAGAAATAAAGTAATTGTTATATTTATGAAATTTAATATAAGAACAAAATAAATTTCAGATCTAGTATATTGCAAACTCTACTTGCAAAGTATTTTCGTAAATACATATTTTGAATATTATCTCAGATTCGATAAATCAACAAGACCAAGATACAAACAGTCCTGAGCCAATTTATCAATCTGCCACTGTACGTAGCTCGTAAAGAAACATTTATGCTCTGATAAATCATTGTTAGCGAGCATATTTATGGCATGTCATACCTCTATACTCGCGATAATCTTCGAGTTGTTATGCCGGGGAGAGAAAAGTTCTTCTTCTCCTTTGCCATAACGGAGAAAAAGCAGGTGTCGCCAAGTGAAACAGACGCCTTTATTCCCAACAGCTGTAACCACGCCTCTGTGTGTGCAGCCGTCGTTTAGCGGCACTTATAACACCCCCCCCCCCCTCCTCAACACCAGCGCCCGAGCTTTTTTCCTCCCTTAGCTTCGTTGCGAATTTTCGAGCTCTCCCGCGGAGAAACGAGGAAATGGAACTTACCTTTGCTCTTTCTCGGCGTCGTTCAAGAAAGGAGACCGTGCTCCGCTGCTCCACTTAGCTCGGGGCTTCTTCTATAAAACAATTAAAGTACCTTCCTCCGGAGCGCCACCCCCCGGGCATTTTGCTTAATGAAAAAGGTGCCCGTTCGCGGAGTCGCTGTCTGGTGATGTGTTCCCCAGACTAGGAGAATTCCGCGCAGATTGTTTCTCTCCTCTCATTTCCTCTTACGCTCTCTTCCATGCACTTCCTGTCCCGATGCTGCTGGAGTTTCTTTCTTCTCTTTTTCGCTTACTACTCGCTTATGCCTTGTCCCTAGACTTTTTTTTTTGCTTCAAATCTTTCGCTACCGCTGTTGCGCCCTACTGTGGGAACGCAATGTGCCACACTACGCTTGACACTACAGCTTTATACATCTCAGTATGCTGGGTTCTTGGTAACTTCTGGAGAGATAAAGATGGTAGCTTCAAGTTAAGACTTGGATTTGTGTAAG
The DNA here is from genome assembly GCA_030522685.1 of Eupelmus azureus. Classification (NCBI taxonomy): domain Eukaryota; kingdom Metazoa; phylum Arthropoda; class Insecta; order Hymenoptera; family Eupelmidae; genus Eupelmus; species Eupelmus azureus. The sequence goes on along the minus strand of JAPYZA010009581.1, from coordinate 959 downwards.
TACTTAGGATCACGAAAAAAATAACATGGAACAAAAGCTTTTCAGAATTCCGCGAAAGAACAGTTCACTCAAAAAGTTTCATTGGAGATGTTATAGATACAGTCGGGAGAATCATATTTATTTAACCAAAGATTTTTAATGTTCAAAGTTATTTTCTGAGTCTCAGCTGGGCAAAGTCCTCTTTTGGCCGTTTCTAAAGTTAACTAGTTTTCTTAAATTCGAGGTCGCTTTAGGTGCGCCTGGTGTTCGTTAATTTTAAGTAGCTGGATCTTTTAATTTTCCGGGGGATTTTAATTTTTAATTTATACTTCTTGTTAATTTGTAGATCCCCTTGACTTCTCCCTGCGTTGTTTTTAATTTAAAAGTTTTGTGTGCTTTAATTAAAAGCGACGCTGGAATTGAATGTTATATATTAATTGTTTAACCTTACTTTGATAAATTGACATTCAAGGAATTTTTAAACAAAGTTTGAAATCACAAATAAAGAAAAGTTTAAAATTAACACTGTACATAATTTTATCAAAATACATCGTTTAAATCAATCTTTATGAAATTAATGAAAATTTCCAATTAAAATTTTATATTTGTACTCAAATTTCATTTAAATTATTAAAAACAATATAATCAAAAATTATAATACCGATCGATACACTATAAACATAATAATCAACTTTTTTCAACAATTGATATTTTTTAAACTTTAGTTTCAGATGACACTCAGTTTCCGCAATAAATATACCGTAAAAAACAATCGGTCTTGTAGCAGTATCAACAAAGCCGATTTAGCATTCAGAAGTTAGACATAGTACCCGATTCACATGGTTCGCTAAGCTGGAGAGGCGAAGATTTCTTTCGGCAAGTGGATTATTTTGGCACGCCTTTTCGCGCGCGAGAAGAAAACTTCTCCTTGTTGCATTTACGTTATACTTCTTTTTTCCCACGGCCGAGAAGGTGGATGA
>JAPYZA010009578.1:0-23299 GCA_030522685.1 Eupelmus azureus | reverse complement strand
GAGTCAGAGGTCAGAGTGGTACTTTTAGACGAACTTTGGTGATGTTTTGAGATGACGTTGAATTTTTTCTTTGTATTTGTATGGAGGCATATTTTATCATTAGAGTGGAATAATAAGTACATTTTTTTTGTAAATCTATCTAAATTACTTAACGCATTCAGAATTTCAATTAACAGGTGATTTGCCGAATTTCTGCGTGATTAATTCAAATGAAATTTTATTCGATGATTTTATCGCGCCGAGTAACAAGAGATAATTTTATGTACTACAATAAAAGCAACCGTATACCCCACCAAATTGCAAATCTCCTTCATAAAAGATTGGAACGCTTTTCATTGTCAGCAGTTTAAAATCTTTTGTGATTGGTTGATTAGTCAGCTGCAAAAATCCAAAGTCCACCCGCATATAATCAAAACTCCGGAGACGCGTATCTCGCAACCATAATTATAACGTTGACGTTAATTCCTCTCATAAAGAGCAGCACGATCTTCAGCTCACGTGGGCCATCCCTCCGCGAAATCCGAGCTCGCGTCCGGCTTTCTCTCTCCCCCTCACTTTTCGGAGGGCCTCTCGCAACCTCAGAAGTGTCGCGAGGACGCGGGGCTCGCTATATGGCGCTTCGCCTCAGCGTAAAACGCGCGCGTCTCGTATTTCACGGCATTTCAGCGGGTAACAAAGGCAAACGAGTGCGCGAAGGAGCGAGCGTATATATCGTAAAACTCGCAATAAAGCTACTGCGCTCATAAAATATTGCGAGAGCGCAACTATAATGTTTGCCAATATATGGAAGGCGAGAGGCCGGTAAGCCTGTTTATCCTTACGGCACCGAGCGGCCAGCTCTCGCCTTCTGTCTTGAGCGATCTAACCGATTTCGAATATATATATATTGTAGGAAATTTTATCGTTGCTGGTGGAAAAGCGTAATATAACCACCAGGGGACGAGATACTCCTACGGTCAAGACGTAATTTGTGGCTCTTTGATGGTGAATATAGTCGTCGCGCAATTAACGCACGCGGAGTTGCGAAATGCACGACGGAATGACTTTTTTCACTTTTGGTTGAGAGCGCTCTTTATTGTTGTGCTTTGCGGTGGAATATCGTTTTATAAAGCGAGTGTTTCAGATGAGTGGAGCTGAGGTTTAGATACTAGTTAACCATTTATTCGTTTGTAAAGTGGCAAGAAGTTTAATTTGTTAATTTTTTCATTAAAATTTAGTCTGAATATACTTTTACCTTTTAACGCTTTGTGAAAGCGATAACTACTATTTCCCGTCCACTGTTCTCTCGATAATATATTGTTTAATGTGCGGCTGTTGTCGGCGATATCGTAAAAGCATAAAGGATCGATAAATTTAAATTTTATTGAATTTCCAGCCGTAAAGCTTATTTATTAAGAAGAATATTCAATAAAAGTGCACATCATAGGTGGTAAAACGTCATAGCTTTTGAAGCTAAACTTTCGGCGTTATAGAATCTCGAACTGTCAGTCGTCAGGTTCTCGTCAAATTTAGTCGTCGAAGACGCCAGAAAGTGAATTACTCGCTACGAGCATTTCAAACTCGTCGCTAGTAGGAAGAGAGTCGGGGAGAAATAGAGAGAAAGAAGAGGAGAAAGAGCGGGAATTGGGGCGAAAGAACAAGAGGAGGAACAAGTGAGCGAGAGAGAGAAAATCCATTTTCACTGTTTTCCCACGAGTTAAGGAAAGCGTCTGTCAACCGACGACGGCGAAGAGAAATGGCTCTGGCGGTCGGTATAGATTCGAGCTTCAAGCGACAAAGAGAGTAGAAAAGAGAGTATAAGAGAAACAAGAAGCTGGTATAAGAATGAGTATGTACTAGTGAGCAACAGTTTATCCTATTTTCGAATTTACGTATACTTTCATGCAAATCTTCAAAGAATTTAGTAATGGTTTTTGCAGAAACTTGTTAAAAGTATAGTATCTAATTATTATTAGCTCTATGAGAAGTTCTACACTTTGTACATAAATAAGATGAAATTATAAAGTCAGACTACTGTACTCTGAAAAGATGGAATATACTGGCAAATCTAAAAAGCAGAGCATTCGCACAAACGAAGTAGCAAACAAAATTCTAGAGGTCATTAACCTAAATCCATAAACCTCATATACTCACTACTGCAAAACATCTTTTTTTCTTAAGATCCACTTACAACTCTAAAAGAAACCGAAAGATAAAAAGAGCCTCCGCTGTTCAGTCCATCTCTCACGCCTCCATCTCCAGCCCGCATCCTAATCGTCGCTAATCCATTGAAAAAGACGTAACAGCCATTAGCAGCCGGCTTGGCCCGAACTCACCTAGCAAATCCGCGAAATCCCGCGCGGCGAATATACCAGCGTAAGTCACGAAACGCGGGCTGCGGCCCGATGCGGAGGTGTGTATGTATATAGTAATAACCATCTTCAGCAAGACGAAGGGTTTCTCCGAGCTGTGCTCGAGACACTCTCCTCTCTCCCCTCGAAAGTACCAGGCTCGCGGCTCTCTCCGCGGCTCCGGCTTTAAGGCTAATTTGCAATTGTGTGTCGGGGCGGCGGCGTCGGCGCCAACGTATTTCAGATTAACGCTCTAATAACGGATGATATCTCGGGCCGCTGGGATAGCGTCCAAGAGTAAACTTGGACGGAGCTCTCTCGTAGGAGCAAGTTCCGCGGAGCTATAAGAGGATCTATATACGCGCGGGTATATACAGGCTCTTGGTGCGCGCGCGCGCGGCGCACAAGTAGAGGGGCTATAAACGGATCGCCTGGGAATTCGCGGAAAGGAGGCCGCGGGCCTGGGACGCGGGGGGTGAGGATGCCGTGGCTCAGCCAGGAGCTACAAATTTCGATGGTGCTTCAGGCTGCTTATTAACTTGAAGGGCCCGCGGATAGCCGGAGCGCGCGCGGCCGGCTCTGCGGCTTTTCCCGCAGGCTCGGAGACCGCAGGCCAAGATTTTCCTCCAATTACTTTCGAGGATGGCCGCCGAGCGCATAGCGATCGTTGCCCGGATTAATTCAGCCACGGCTTTTTCGGCTGGACCGAAAAATAAGGGAGTCTTTGGTTGGAGCGAGAGGATTGCGGAGATTTGCTCGATTATGAGAATTGTTTTGAAATGAGATAGTTGCGTGTCTTTGGGAATAATTATTTTTGGGAAGGATGGTTTGGTATGTCATGTTTTTTTTTGTCGATTGTTGATGTGGTACGAGTTGACTCACGTATAGGTACGTCAAATTTATAAAAAATTAAAAATTTCTGATTATCAATTTAAACTTACAATAATTCATTATAAACGAGATCAAGGTATTTCAATCACATTCATTCATATTTAATCAAGCTAAACCAAACTTCAAAAAATAGATCCATTACATTACAAATGTACATGCAAAACTTCTTTATTATTCATACAAAGGGACAAAAACTTTCAACTAATTCAGTCTGCAACCTACTTAACAATCATTAAATATTACAAACATCTCAACCAAATCAGCGCTACCAAAATCTCTTCCTGAATAATAAAACCCGCTCCGCCGCCTCCCTCCAGAGATCTCCGTCGCGCAACTAATCCGCGCGAAATCGTCAAGCCACGGTATTAATTTGCCATCGAGCCGCGAGCCTCGGGTCGCAGCGCGTCAATTAACACCTTTTAATCGAGCCGACGACGAGGTTGTTTGCCGGTAAACGGAAGCCTCCCCGACTCCTCTAGCTTGCACAATGGGCCGCGGGTATCCCCAGCTCCTCGACGCCTCGTGTTTCCAGGGGACGGCCGCGCGCGTTCCAGCGAACAATAGATCCTAATACCTTGTCTATGCCAGCGTCGTCGTTTTCCCTCCCAGCTCTCCCCCTGACTGTCTGCGCTTCCTTCTGCTGAGAGAGCTCTGCAAGCCACGACAGCGGCACTCGCTTGGCTCGATCGATAGTTCCGCTGCTTTGCGTATTTGACTGCCGTCCCCGCCGGCGAGCGCGGCGTCATATCGATGATAAATGCGTTACTGTATTGATTAATTGGGGGGCGCTGGACGAGGGGTATGTTTTGAATGTTTGTTTTATTGAGGGGAAGGATTTTGTGTTGGAGTATGGTTGTTGCAGTGAGAAATAATACATGCTCTTTTCTTTTTTTCTTTTGAAATCTAGCAGAAGTCTTTTTAAGCTCATTTAAGTATGTGGATTTTACAGGACCCACTGAATCATAACGGGTTAATTAATTTTAATTTTTAATGAAGATTGACACTATAAGGTTTGACATTAAATTATCATGTCCAAATTTATCATTCGACATATATGATTTATATGGTTCATCAGTATTTTACTTGTAAATTCTATCGAAGCATTTCAAAAGTTTAATATCGGAATAGCAGTGTGTAAAAATTATGATGTTAATATATATTTATTTATTGTTACATTCTATGTGTGAACAAAAGCATCTATTAGTCTTTAAATTAAACATCGTCCGTATAATCACCTCGTAAGTTTTGAAGTTTAATCAGTCTTAAATTAAATACGTTTCAAAATACCAACAAAATTTCATCAAACAGCCCCCGAAGCTATTTCAGCATAATCACGACGGCAAAATTTCATCACGTATACATATATTCACACATACAACTGCATTCGCCCGCATACATATACACATACCCAGGCAAATACTTACCCACCAGTGGAAGCACGCACGTGCTAGCATGCACACACGTGCATACACCAATCATACAGCAAACATGCGTGTGTAATGTATTCGCTGTGCACGTGCGCAGCGATATCGGACATTTCCTGAAAACTTATAACATCTACCTTCCAATCAATGGCCCCTCTCCCTTCAAAAATCGCCATTCATCAAAAAGCGACGTGATCGCCGAGCGACACACTCGCCGTTACACTAGCCTCTCGTTCCCCGATATAAAGCAAAACGGTTAATAACAGAGTGGCCCGGACACTCGCGCTGTCCCCTCTTCGACCGCGCGCTCACCTAACGGCGCGCAAGCGTTCAATATCCGTTCCGCAAAGAGACGATAAATGCTCCGTGTAAAATATCAAACGATGACTCTCGACTTTCTCTCCGCGGAGTCGAAAAAAAATGAAAAAAAATTGCCTACACGCTTCTAAGCCCACCGCAGGGTTAGAGATGCGGCGCACGCTGGCTCTCGCCTCGGGGGGGGGGGGTGAAGACACGCTAGAGACTATGAATCGTCAATGACAGATAACTCGATCAAAGGAAGGGACTCGACGGCCTCCCGCGCTCCTCCGCGGCTAGGCAGGCGATCAGGTATGCAAGCGTCGTCGAAACTTTTCCAATCGCGCGCGAGCGCGAGAGAGCGCGGAACTTTGTTCCGGTAATTAAAGCCGCATGAATACTCGATGGGCTTATCTACATCGGCTACTCTCCGGCGCGATCGGCGCTGCGTGTATAGGCTCACCGCTGCTCCTGGGCTATAGATTTTACGTTGAATAGGGAAACAAGAAGAAAGGGAGGGCGGAGAAAAGGCTATCCTTCTTCTGCGGGCCGATCAGCCTGCTAAAGGCCTCAATCTAGATAAGGGCTTCCGTTCGCAGGCGACCTCCGAGTGCCGTGCGCGCCTTTTTTAAGCCATTTTCCGGCGCGTAATAGCGAATTTGTGCTGGAGTTTTTTTCGACTCGTTTAAATTAGCAGGGGGGGATTGGAGCTGAGTGTGAGGATGGGGATTGTCGGTGTTCTGTTTACTGTTGGATAATTTTTATTGCGAGTATTTAATTGGTCCTTTTTTATGTATTAAGTAAAAGGATATTCCTAGATAAAATAGCGATTGCTATTATAATTTTTCTATTTGATATTTTGATTTATTTGAGAGTGGCTATGAATCTGGAAAAATAAAAAGCTATATATACATATCTTCATATATTATGTAGTTATAATGAGCTATTTACAATTCTCCTCCCCCCCCCCTCCCACTTTTCCAACCACCAGTTCCCAATATCAGTTTTTCAAAATAATGTAAAATTTACTTAAAAAAATAGAACGTTATTTTTGATTATTTAGCTATCCGACTAAATAGCTCTAAAACGAGAAAAATATTGATCAATATATTTCCAATTCTAGACAGCGAAAGCAATCTGAAATTTTGCAAAAGTATTCTTGAATATAAAAAATAATAATTCTATATTCAAGAGTTTTACACAAATCTCTATTTTATTAAAAATTATGAACTATAACTATATATTACAACATAATTACATTAATTTAGTTATGCTATGTAAATGTAAATGTAAACATTAAATGCGCAATATTGCTTATCATTAAATATTTATAAGAAATAAGTCATGCAGAATATAACTGACATAAGCATATTGAACGTATGCATATAATATCTTCATTTAAATCATGTTATTCAATTATCTTGGTAAAATATAACCCATTTTTTAAATAATTTTTTCAAGAGAAGAATTGACGGTGATTAAGATTTTTTATATAATGAAAATAATTTCTTATCAATGAAATTTTACAAGTAAATCCAGCTTCTTAAGGCTTCTAACAAGAAAACTTCGTTACATTCAGCCTAGTGAGAATTAATTAAGCATCCGACGAAAACCACGAATCCAGCCTCCCTTTCGAAGTACCAGCGGTACCAGCCTTTAATCCAATTAAATTATCTTTAAGGTATCAACGCTCCTGTCTTGGACCCTAATTATCAATAATCAAGATAGCATTGTCTCGAGCTTAGGGCGTCTTAGTAACTAATGGTGCCGACTTGTTGCTCTCTCCGCGCGCGCCACTTAGCCCCATGCACACCTTACATATATATACAAGCACCCGCACAATGATACTCGCGGCTCGGCTCTCAGCACGCACGCACGAATGGCGGGAATCAGCGTCAAGTTAACTAGGCTGTATAACTCGTCAACGAGACGCTGTAGCGCGTTTCAAGGCTGCAGCGCGGTAAGCCGAATTTTGAGTCGCGGACATATATATGTATATACATCGCCGAGGAGGTAGCGCGGTAACAGCATCTAGCGCCGAGTCTAATGAAGAGACGTCTGGGGAGCTGTTCGCTCTAATCTAACTGGAGACGCGCCAGAGCGTGCGTACTCGCTTATACACAGCGAGCGGCGAGCGATGATACAGCGAGTTCTCTCTGCAGTATATATAGCGTTCTGGAGAAGGGTGGGGGGGCAAATTAATTTTATTCGCGACGGGAGTTGCGCAGTCGGATTACTTTTTAGCTTCTGCCTGGAATAATTACGAGGAGGATTTTGCGAAATTTTTCTTAGCGCGAAAATACGCGGATGATTTACATAGTTATGAGAGTGTGTGTGTGAGAGAGAGAGCTGCATAGGGCATAATTCATGGAGGTCCGCGCGCGCTGTTACATAGGGTAGTAAAGGGCGTGAGATTAAATTCTCCGGCGCGACAATCTCTATTAGTTGACTACAAATGCCGGACGATGGGGACAAGTCTATATTGGATGTTCGTTGCGAGATGGGGCCAACATGGAGAGAGTTATGCGCCTGCGGTCTAGTAATTGCTGCGACTTCGGGATTTGTGTTCGATAGGGTTTGATGCTGTAGTTGTATGCTAATTCTCAAATGGATTTATGTTAGGTCAGCGAGGAGCATACAGAGTCTAAGAATTACTGATTACTCTTGAAAATATCATTGGTTGAATGACAATAACTTTAATTCGTTCGTTATTCATGTCAAACTTAAAGCTCCATAGTTTGCAGTTTTATCTACAAAATGTTGCCATCCTGTATGGCCTTATTCTAAATCCTTGCAATGAATTGCAATAAATAATAAAAAAAATTATTTTGAAAAACCGTAATATCAAGCACTATATTAGTCCCACCGCCAAAAAGTGTTATGAAAGTATCATACATGTTATCTTGAGTTTTACCGTTTACCTAGCAACGCAGAGCGCGTCCTCGTAGGACATGTGATAGTCAAGTTAATTGTTTATTGCAAAAGGAAATCGCAGCTTACAACGATAGTATCACGGATGCCGAGCGCACCAATCGACAATTCGTTAAAAACAAATCAATCGGAAAATGATCGGGTTACGTTCAGGGTAGAACATGAGGGTTGGCATACACCCTTAAAAATGTTAAAAAAAATATTTCATTTTTTAATCATAATGTCACATATGCTCTTCTGACATTCCACTGTTTTTAGCTTAAAATTTGTAATTATTCAAAGGTACATAGTTCTCGCGGGTCTAGTTAATTGTATACCTGTGTACACTTGAATATATTATAAAGATTTTGAAATGATAGGATCATATTTGCAAGGTCGCAAAATAATTGATACATTGCAAATTATTAATTTTCAAGACGGCATACGGTTATCGCAGGACACTGCCTTTAAAAACACAATTAAAGTGATTAAATTTTTAACTTAATTTCCAATGATAGTTTTAGGTATGCCATTGTGATTTTTGTTAATTTTAATGGTAATTACCCATATTTCCCAAAGGGCATACGATTCGGTTGGAACAATCAACTTAACTACCAGATATACCTCGAGTATACGTTTATTTTATTTGAACGTTGATGTGCGTACACATGATTACCGAAACTCAAGATGGCATACACGATACAATCATTCCACTTTTCAGCATCGGATTAACGGTCTACATTAACCAACTTTCAAGCCCAAGCCACCGTCTGCAAGCCCACGACTAATATGCATCCAAAGTGAAAGTCCCACGATCGATCACGTCGCGCGTCACTTTTAACAGCCGCGCGCAACGATGCACTAAAAGCGATCACGCGCGAGCGTCATGCACAACAGTCAGCCGATTCGCTATCAAGAGCGCACGTGCGTGACTTACCCTTTCACGGTCGCCCGACGCGCTCTCTCGCATTATGCATTTATACACTCGCGCGCCTTTCGCACTTATGGACGCGGCGACAATATCTTGGCTTTCTCTCCTGCTTTTGTGTCTTTCGTCTCGCTGGAATAATGCATGAGGACTCGGGGTAGAAATATATAGAGAACTTATAGTGGCTGCGATATGCGCAATGTCGTGACTACTTGGTAGGATTGCGCTGTGGATAAGCGCAACTTTGAGATATTCAGCGCTGATCGAGTGTTGGTTGCATTCTGTGAATGCGACATGTAGGCGATGGTCGCAATGGTTTGTACGTTTTGATTAGTCCAGATTTCGTGAGGTTTACCTTCATAGTTGAAAATTTTATATTTTGTGTAGTAAGATCAAGAACTATGGCCTAACGCTATAGCGAAAAGACCAAATAAAACTTAAAAAAAAAGATCAAGAACTACACTCATAATGTGTAAAATATTAAATATGTGTAAATTACACAAAAAAGATGTAATTGAGTTCCGTTTTTAACACACGATGTGTGTTAAAAACGGATCCGAATTTTCAACTATATTGTTTCTTGGAATTAGTGGACGTGTGTAATAAGATTCTGATAAATGTTATATTGAGTAGAAGAGTGAGTTTTCATATGCACCTAAATATTTGTTCTGTATTTGTATTGTTTGTTTATTTTTACAATTAACCGCAGTATTCTACATCTTTGATATCAAAGATAGTATATACTGAGTTTCTAAAAACTCTTAACTGATAGGATATCAATATGTAAAATCCGGATGATCTATTATTTATAATTCATAAGTCACACACAAGTTCCCGCACAATTGCGTACAATAAAGCAATATTTACAAAAGTCACTTACTTATCTTGCATTGCGCAACTCACCCAACAACGACGAGTTCTCGACCTGAACTAATTCATTAATTACTCCATCTCTCCCCCAATAACATAACCTCAACCTAGCCGAGCGTTCAAAGCCAGAAATGCAGCGGTAAAATTACTAAACAACTTCGTCTCGTCATCGTTTAGATTGGAATAGTTTCACTTCCTCGGGCGCGCGCGTGTCCTCGCTAAACGAAAATCAACAGCTCGCTCATAATTGCAGTAATGATTCGAATTTCCGCTCGCGCTACTACCGGAACACAAAGCGACTATACGCGGGACTCTCCCGCAGAAGCAGTTTAGCATCCCCGCCGCGGGTCACTTTGAGCTGTTCTAGTGGGCGGCTGCTGCAGCAGGTTAATATTAGATCGCGGCTTCTCGAAGAGAGCCGAGCTATTCTCTCTCTCCCTCTCTCTCTCTGTGATGCTCTCGCGCGACGTATATACTTGAGAGCGAAGTCTCCGGTATCATCGAGACACGGCATCGTAGGGGGCGCGGCGTAAGTGTTACAAGGTGCGGCTTCTGGAAGGACTGAGCCACCGAGACTCGAAAGCGCCGCGATGCCAGGGCAGTGGGGGAGGGGGGGGGGGTGCACACAAGACACAAGGAGCAGCAGAACTACACAGCGCCCGAATAACATGCAAATCCAATATGATCTCGAGCGCGAGCGTGCGAGAGCTGGAAGACGCTCAACTCCTCTCTGTCTTCTCAAAGCCCCTCAAAGACGCTTGGGCTCTGAACGAGCTATCCGCGGCGCCTTGTAAATTCAAGTGACCCCCCGCATCGTTCAAAGGAGCTTCTTTCGCGGCGTACCTACGGCAAATTTCGCGAATAACGGGGGGCAGGGCTGCAGCCTTTGCGATTATGCAAATGCGGTATACAGGGCCGAGCAACTTTGGATCGGCGAAGGCGCGCGCACGCGTGCGACCCAGAAAAGTTTGAGTGTACATGTCCATTGACGCGCCGAAGCCCCGTAAGCGTTATATACCTTTCAAGAAAAAATCGATGGATGCAGCCGGGCGCGCGCTGTATTGAAGTAGGTTATTGCCCGTGAGCATCTGTCAATACATAATGGGGGAGAGATGCGAGAGCGGGGAGCTGGAGTTCCGTTGTAATTTTTGTGAAATAAAGCGCACGCCCTCGCCGTTCAATTTTGGAAAGAGCGCGCTCTGGACTATACCTCTTGTATAAGTCTGCAACGAATGTTGCGCTCGGCCTTATATACGTAGACGCTTGGGTGTCGTTATGCGCTGTATTGATGGCGTGAGCGCAGGCGTGGGTGTGTAGACGCAGTTTTGGGGAATATCATGGAGAGCGTCGAGTCGGCTATGATAGACGATGCGAAATTGGAGAAATTTTGGAGTGCCGTTAAGCTGCTGCGCTGCGGGGGCAGCTGTGAGTTTTGTAATGGCAGTGAAAGGGAAAAGTGAATTAGAAAAGTAACGAGGAGTTTGTCGGTTTTATGGTGGTAATTACTTTGTTATGCAATTTAACGGTGTTTGAAGGTTGTTTCAAGTTTATAAAGCAAGGTTATTAACATTTATTACTAAATAATATCGGACTTGGCTTAACAGGAGATCGTTAAATTTATCTGGAATGACAGTGTATGTATTTTCAATTAATAAATCATTGTTTTAATCTGCTAATTACTATACATTTCCGATATATTGAAAACAAAAGGAGTAAATGTAGTTATTCTATAATTTTAAAATAATAATAAATAATGTTTATAATAAAAATCGAAGCAACAATGAAAATAAAATTGTATATTCAAATAACGTAATACTGACAAACAGAAAAATCCACTCAATTCAATAATAAAGCAAAACAATCTATACACCACAAACAATGGAGATCATTAATTAAAAGAAAATACTTTTACCCAACACAATGAAAATTTCAACATTCCAAACCAATCCTTAAATTCCACGCATCAGAACAAACCCATCTCATCAAACGTAAGCCTTATTCTACTCTCGCAGTTCTCCGCACTCCTCCCAACCATCATCAGACGAACATCAAAAGTCCGCCAGCACGTAGTCCTCGGGCAAAAAAGAGAGCAGACAAAGCGCAAAAAGCCACATCTCTGCATTTCATCCGCCTATTTATGTTCGCGTCACTTTCATCGCTACGCGCATTCCATTAACGCCTCTGTCTGGAGATGAACGCGTAAGTCCGGTCCTGTATCATCGTAATGCACCCACGCAGACTCCTTTTACGTGGCTCTACTTACGTTGCCAGGCACTTCGATGTATCCAGGAAAGTGACTCGCTCGTACTTGCACTGAAATGCGTGTGCGAGATTATATTGTCGTTCGATACATTAATGTGTTGCATGCGATAGAAAGTTGAGAGAGGAAGTGATTATCGGTGGTGTTTTTGGAAAGTAAGAGGTATGATTTGTTGACAGGATGTGGTGTTACGTTTCTTTTTATGATATCGTATTGAGATTTCGGTTTTTGAGTACGTAGGATTTGATGGTGCAGAGAGAAAATTGAGATGTTTTTAAAAGCATTATGGGGATTGCGAGGAATCAGTTTACAGTTTGAAAAATTTCTCTTGTTTCGGCTCTCGTTTAATGAATACTTATGTTCAGTAATAAAAGCATAAATGTTATAGTTGTTAATTCAGGACTTGGGATGTTTGTATGAGACTTGATTACTTGCGGGATCTTTTAATAACGGTATTTTCTACCGACTTGATTTTTCATTATTCAAATCTCATTCAAATTTTATTAGTGATGTCGGATCGATATTGCAATGTGTAAAATTGACTCAATAATTATATAATTTTTTGATTGAAATTATTTCTGGTATCGACGCGAATGTAAATGGAATAGAAAAAGAATGTAAAAAAAAACATTGACAGCGCATCTTTAAATTTTTTATGCCAGCTTCTAGAGTACACCTGTATCAAATTTAAAATGTAATTTAAAATGTACATATAATAGGAAAATAGCGTTGTAAAAGTAATTGTGCATTAATGTTTTAATGATGAATAAATAAAATTTTTTTCTTTTACATGTGAAAAAACATTCAAGAATAATATATCTATTTAAAGTAATACTTCTCTTAAAAAACTTACAAAGATTATCCATAATCAATATAACCATCCAACAAAACTATGTTCTTCCTAGAAACCAAGTTTTACTTCAAAAAAGGAATCCTCTCTCGCTCGAAACAACCATCACTGTCAAAACAGCGACTGTTCGCTTCACCAAAGAGCGCAGGACCCTAGCATTTACCCAAAGCCTTCAAAAGAAGCAGATCTCCCTCTCTCCTTCTCTCGCGAATATTAAAAGAAAATTGGAGATCATCGGTCCGGGCACGCAGGGTCCGATTCAAATTTCGAAATTACCTTGTGTGGCAACGGGCCCCTTGAAAAGAGCGCGCTCGCGCGCAGCTGCCGCAAAAAAAGGAGAGCAGCAGCAGCAGCCGTCCGCGGAACGGAGTGAGGACATTGATCCTATATATACGGGTCCAGGGAGAGACTGCCCATAGAATCGCTGTATCGAGATATTTCTTTCTCTTTCTCCTCTTCTCGTCTTTCGCGCGCGGCACAGGTAGCCCGGAGGGATGGCACCTGCCTCTTTTTGCTCCGGATTCTCTCTCCTGGCGCTCTTTTTTACCTCTCTTTAGGAGCCTGCTAGCGTTGCACGCGATACGCTTTTTCTGGCGCGAGGTCTCCGCTCTCTTCTCTTTCCTTTCGCTCGGCGCACTTTTTCTCGCTTTATCTGCTTCAAAATTATGATCTTGCCCTGCAATCGCTTCTTGTATTATAGGCCCCGGCGGAGCGGACCCCCGACAACAATCGCTTGCTGTACCGGTTTCAGTTTGAGTTTGGCTTTGCTTTTTTGCCAATAGAAATCTGTATTTTCGGCGCAGGTGCAGAAGGTCGTTTTTTTTTTTTTTTAACAGCGATTGCCAGAATTTATCTTTGTCAGCAGGTGTTTTGGCATGCTCGATAGTTTTTTATAAAAGAGTAATTGAATAAGTGACTAATACGAATTTTAAGATAATAAATTATTATTGTTTTTGTAATTGTAATAATTAAACTGTTTGCAATTTTTTCATAGTAGTTATAATCTTATACCAATTATTTTTCAGTGTTCATTTATAGAAGAAATAAGATTACTTCGATGTTTTTCGAAAAAAAGCGTAACTAAAATCTTCTCGAATACTTCTTTATTTTTGAAATAGAATGTAATTCAGAAACATGATCCTACAATTCTCTTCTTAATTCGTATAAAAACTAGCGGTTTGATGTATGTAAAAAATTACATTTTTGCATACTAGGCTCGATTTATAGTAAATACAAATATATACACGTGCAATATACATATTTGCTTGTAACAAAATTCAAAATTCGCGCACACAAAAAACATATGCATAAATATAAATATATCTTATTCTGAAAAAAACTATATTCAATGTATTAAAAATTAAAAAAGTATAACAATTTATCAAAATCGTAAATTTAAAAAACATTGTTGACATAAGGTTTGTTTTTACATATCTACAACTTTTATAACATCAATATTTTTAAAAAATCATCACCTTTCTAAATATTGTTCAAAAATTGCCATAAAAATCGATTTTTTACCATTATTTCTTGTAGGATTGATTTTTTATCAAAAGTTATAATAAAAGAGAAACATGTGTATAATTTTATTAAAAAGTCGATTTTTGATAATAGTTAAACTTATGTCATATGCTCTTAAGATATGAAAGTGATGCTGAAATTAAGACTGTAAACATCTTTTAACAAGACGAGAAATCTAAAAATTTCAGCAAAAACCGTCCAGGAATTTTCGAGAAAATTTAGAAACATCATTTTTTGCAATGGCGAAAACATAAGTCAGCTCATTTATAGGTCGTGCCTAATTAAATTTCAAAAATTTATTCTTATTCTAAACATTTTTTTGTTTTTAAATTTTAAGTTTTTAAGAATTTAGAAAAACTAAAATTCAATTCAAACAGTTTAAATATACAGTATTTTACTTATTTTCCCTAGATTAGTACTTATATTTGTTCTGAAGGCTATATTTTACCAAGAAAGAATTATGAAGAAAATTGTATAAATCCTAATGATCGATAACGGTATAATAACCCTAGATAATGACAAAATCGACTTATTTATCAAATATAATTATCTCTGCAAAATGAGTTCATTACTTCCATCTAAACTTTTTTAAAAACCGACGAACTCAACGTTACTAGAAAATAAACGTTCACATATTAAATCCTATTTTATAATACTTCTACCAAACAATACTTCTCTCATAAATCATCAGCACGCACGTGGTCCAGCATCCTTCGCAATCGCAAAACAACGCGACGGCCAAACTTTATTTACACGCTGCAGGAAAACTTTCAAATTCAATACTCCCTCGCACATACACCAACGATCTCGCGAAAAAAATCCATTTTACTCGACTGCGTGCAGAAATACGAATCTCATTTCTCATTCGTCTAACATCGTAGTCAGCGTGTCTCCCTTCGGCGCTCCTTCGACCGTCTTCAAGCGTCGTCGTCATTTCTCTCTGCATATGCATCTCTCTCTCTAGCTCCCACCTTGACGCGCTCGGCGACCGGAACGAATCCACTTATTGGCACGCCAGCTTCCACTTCAGCTCGTCGCGCGATTGCCGGAGAGAGGCAGAAGAGCTCGCGCGCGCGTCTTACCTCTCGCGCCGGAAGCTGCCTCGATTCTTTCTATTTCTCGGGACTTTTGCCGCTCCTGTTTCGCGATGGTCCTTTTCTCGGTGCGCGCGCTCGCGCGCTCCAGGGAAAATCGTTGATATTTTTATTCCTTTGGGCTGGCTAGAGCAATGTGTAATTACCAACGTGTATCAACGGCCGGATTCCCAGTATGTGCGCGTGCGATGCGTAATTTTGCACTGCGGGCGCTGCCCGAGAGCCGCATTCCAGGATGCGCGCTAATTGTCAGAAAAAAACGGCTGCAAGAGCAAATAAATCAGAACTTATACGCGCGTACCGGATGAAGCGCCCGGGAAAATGATATTCTTTTTAAATCATTTTGTCTTTTCTCGTGTTGAAGGATGGGCCAGGATTATTATACGTGTTTAATGATTTTTTCGCGGAAAGTACTCGGTGTTAAAGTATATACTATCTGTTCTTAATTGAGTTAACTATATGAATTTCGCGAGAGTAATCTTTTTCAAAAGCTCTAAAGTTTTATTTCGAAATTCTGAATTGAAACAGTTACGAACTTGTTTTCGAAAAAATAATATTGATGATTAATTAACAAAAATAAATATTTTGTGAAAATTAAATTTTTTATTCTTTATATTAATTAATTTTAAAACTATGAACGTGTTTACAGTCTTAAAAAGTCATAAATATATAAAGCAAAAGTTATAAAATATTTAAGTGTTGAGAGACGTTCTGTGAAAGACGCAATCATTTTAGCAAATACTCTACTGCTTTGATAAGCGAGTTTTTCTTTCTACTTTTTAATTCACTGATTTCGCATTTATTTACAATGACATTCTTATTAAATCTTTATGTCATCACGATAAAACAATAATTTTATACTATTCTATATTTCAAGCGTAAAAAACCAGTCTAAAAAAAAACAAAAGTTGTTCTCTTCATACCACATCCAAGCGTAAAACTAACTTTTCACATCCGCGTAAACGTCTCTCCTAGGCTTTCCTCTCACAAAGACATTCCCCCCTCAACCTCGAATCCCCAAATCCCCGAATTTCCATTTCTTTATTAACACATTACGCACATGATTTATACGAAATCCCCGACGGAATAGCGCTCGACTCAACGCGGCGGCGATCGACTCCTCTATATATTCCGTCGCGCTGCAACATCTTGACGAAACTACATCGTGCCATCGTCCCTGCCTCGCAAACATTCCCCTCTCTCATTGTGTGTTTGCTCGCCCCTTCGGCGCACTAACACAGCGCCTCCCGCAACTGCATCTAGTCGATCGATCAGCGATTCCGTGACGGCCTTTCGCGCTGCAAAATCTATATACATCGGAGCGCGAGCGGGAGAGAGAAACCAACCTGTCGCACAGGAAATTAAAAGGACCAGGGAGCGGGCCCCCCTGTGGCAATTTAGCAGACGCGCATAAAGTGAGCAGCTCCTGCGCTCTCGATGACGGTAGAGCCGACATAGCCCTTGAGGCCTGATTCTAGAAAATGCAGCGGGGCGCGAGAAAAGGCATTGAAAAAGACCGCTTTAGTTTGTACGTGTGCGAGCTTCGCTGGTGTTTTGTCGTGTGACACCTCTGAAAGCACTTTTATTCAACTTTGATCAAGGTGTGTCTTCGTCTGGAATTAGTTTTTTTTGCGGAGGAGGGTGTGCTTATGTAGGGATGAATTTTGTGTGCGGCGATTGAAGTCTGTTAATAAGAGGCAGCGACATACTTTTAACTGATTTTAATTTAGAGGAAGAAAGAGAGAGTTAAAAGATTGTATTGAAGGATTTCTAAGAATGTTTTACAAAATTAATGATTAATTACACGAATGGTTTTAAAGTAAAAATAATGGTTTGTTAATGAGAGTTAAAAGATTATATAGAAGAATTTCTAAGAATGTTTTACACAATTAACGAGTAATTAAATTACACGAATGGTTTTAAAGTAAAAATAATGGTTTGTTAATAAGCTACATTTTATCGTGATTATTTAATTACCTCACTGTAAAATCTGAACATTTACTTATTCAACCACGAATAAAATTCTAACAAAACATTGAAATTATTTACAGTGAATCCAGAATATCCCAGTACTAAGAAATCCGTAACAGCGTCCCGCCTCAGGCCAAGCGGTATTAAAGCTTACATGTATTTACCAATTTCTTATTTGACCCCTCTGGCAAAAAGTACGGAAACAGCGCGCGCAAAATTCGAAGTTTTCTCGTTAATTAATGGATGGAAGTAATTAGGGAGACTGGGCCATTACAGAAAGAGCGAGAGAGCGCGCTCACAGCGAGCAGTCCCGGCTAGCCGAGCGCGCTAGGCAATTCAATCCCTTGGGGAAACTGCAAAATCTGACAGACCACTAAGCGTCCGACGTCGGTTTATCTTGCAAACTTTTATTACTCCCGGCTTTCTCTCTCTCTCTCTCTCTCTCTCTCTCTCTCTCTCTCTCTCTCTCTCTCTCTCTCTCTCTCTCTCTCTTTCTCTCTTTCGCTTGTTTTTAGAGTTGTGTCCCTGTAGGATAACTACCTAGAATTATAAAAGATGTAGCGATTTACAGTTCGAAGGTTGATTTATGTAGACAGTGGTCGCGGTTAAGCCTTAATTAGAGTTTATTCGTTAAAGATAATACAACGAAGAATAACGGTTCCTGAAGTTTTCTGTTTGATTACTTTGAAAGTTGAATATCTTGCGTAAATATTTAAGGGAGAATGATGAAATTATGTGAAAATTTCATAACGTTATTTTAGTTTGGGTAATAAGATATCGTTATTGCTTAAGATTATTTAGCCAACATACGCACCAGTTCCTTTTATACATTGCACAATATTACTTTAGTAACTATAAGTATTGTTATAGAAAATATGTACGAAGCATAGATGTACGCTATAGTTTCACTAAATATTGGAAATACGGTAGGTGGCTGCTTGTTTAAACAAGAAATAATACTCTCCTATCTCTGAAGTTCGTACATAATATGGCTATACCATCATACAAAATGTAGCGAGTTTCTCACGTTTACTAGAAGACTATTCTTAGAAATTCCGAGATAATAACGTTCTGATTCCGGATAGAATCTCGTTATGAATTCAAATCAACTTCAAATCATAAATTCGTAAATAAGCGAATAGTGATTCGACTACGAGTATAAGATTTTCTAATAGATACTTTTTTTAATTGAATATATTTCTATGATCATATAATTAATCGCAATACAGTATGTTTTTATTTTATACTTGTAAGGGTCAATAAAGTTTTAAATTTTCAAGAGATTTTTATGAGAAATTAATATATTTACTGTCTATGCATTACATAAAAGGGACTTGCAAACAAAATGATTAGTTATGTCCAGTTCTTTGAAAATCGAGTTCTTACCATTTTTAGAATACCTTAAGGGCACCTTCTTCATATGAAATTCATAGAATTATCTGAAAGTTTATATTTAATAGAGATATCTCATTAGAGCTAAATGGACAGGACCATTTTTTACACAATATCTTTCCAAATTTTTCTGATGTTCAGTGTTACCAAAAAAAATATAATTTTAATAATATTTTCATTTCTGATTCAGTTTGAGATTTTAGAGCAGCTCATACGTTTCATTAGTTTACCGAAAGAGAAAAAACCATGACTTTATTCGTATTCAGGTATTTGATTTTAACTCGTTTCCTCCAATCTCACCGGCACATATAACATTAAAATTAATTTTTTTAAAACAAACATCAGTCCCACCGTGGCCATCCTACCGCCATCCCCACTCATCCGAACCCAAAGAAAAAGCATCATCACAAACCCCTACTTTTTCGCATTTTCCAGCCGGCTTGCTCCAAAGGTACACGAAGCGCCTTCTAGCTGCTCGTAAAATATTTATATTAATATCGGATTCCGCTGAAATACGCGTCTATAGCCCATCCAAGCTATACCCTCAGTGACGCTGCTCCAGAGGGCAAAAAGCCCGGCAGTGTCCTTTGCTCCGGATCGTTGTCTTCTCAGCACCTACAGGGAATACCGGCGCTGCTCGCTCCAAAAAGCCCAAAGTCTCTTTCTCCTCTCCCCTTCTCTCTTGCGCTCCTCCTTTTTCACGTCAGCACACATCCACGTACACGTACACGGCCCCCGGTACTTTAGTCCCGGGCTCGCTTATCCTCTCATGATACTCGCGGAATATCGGGCACGCGCGCAGCTGCACACGCCGGAATTTTTTTGTTGCGCGCGTGCCGAGATTCATTTAGCCGTCGCGCGCGGAGAGGATCCTTCTTTTTAATCTCTTCTGGCCTTGGGCGAATCAACCAGCAGGCTAACTTTGCAGGCTTCTCTTTCTCTCTCCCTCCCCCCTCCCCTCTCTCTCTCGCTCTTTCGCCGGCTGCTGCGCGCGTATAACCACAGGCTCTGCGCGCGCGGCTCTGTGATTTAATCTCTTGGAGTGTATAGTACCTACGCGAGCGCGCGCGCGCGGTTTGAAAGAAATAAAAACGAGCGGCGAAAGAGCGAACCGGCTGAATAGCGCCTGCAGTCTGGCGACTCGGTGTAAACCATTTGAAAGTGCTTTTTAATTCTCCTTTTCGCGAGATGGACGCGAGACAGAGAGAGAGAGAGGATGGCGAGCGGGTATTATGAAATTTGAATCGTGCTGGGAGGAACTTTGCAGAATTTTTTATTTATTTTTTTTTAATTTTAAAGAGTGTAACCGGTTAATTTGAAGCGAGGACAGGCTAATTTGGAGAGGTTGGGTCTGGGGTTGGATTTCACTTTCGGGAAAATTCAGAGTACGCAACCGACTTCAGCGGTCGTTTGTTGCGAGGATTCGAGTAAATTCGTAAAAGTGTTTTATTTTATGTTGTAATTTAACTTGTAAATTACAGCTGTTATGGTGCTAAATGAAATTTAAATACGTTGCGCTAATTCATTAGCTTCATTAACTTTTTCAAAGAAATTTTATGTAATATTATGATATTTGAATAAAATGTATATATTTTTTTTAACATTTATTAAAGATTTCTGGACCCCCCCCCCCCAAAAAAATAAATCCTAATTTTTTGTTTATATTAAATATTCTTTGTATCAAAATTCTTTTTAAAAACATTTATTATCTAAAAGTTAAAAAAATTTTCTTAGCTAATTATATCTGGACGTAATTAATTATTCCATATTAGTATTAGCATGTATATCGATATTTTTAAATACTTAATAAAAATTATTAACACATTCCTTTGTATGCTGGTATCCAACATAATTAAATTGAAAGTTGAAAGGAAAAAAAATCATTTTTTCACTAACCAACATTTTTTAGGTTTTTCGCTGAATGATCATAGTTTACTTGACTACTGTATTTGATAAAATCAAAATAATATCTTTATAATAGATTTCAGGATCTCATAAAGCAACAATCGATTTGTTCGATTAAATGGCTAAAATAAGTGTCTTCTTCTGAATTTTGAAGAATGAATAAATTTCTGATACTTTCATAATTAGCTATATGGAGTTATTCTATTTATCAATGCATTGCACAAAAAAATAACCAGGATAATTTCAAATGCAGTACCTTTTTAAAAATTTATGAGCGCCTTTCACGATCGTCATTTTTAATCAAATCAATATCAGTATAAGAGCCTATTCGATATTTTATAAAATACATTATTTCTTGAAAGTTCAAATTAATAATATTTTATATGAAAATACATTTAAAAAACAATTGTTATTTGAACAACAGTTTAAAGCGATCCAAAACATAAATATCAATAAATCAATCTATCAGAAAAGTCAAGCGAACCAACTCCCAATCTTTTAACGCAATACCTCGTACAATGAAGTAACAAAAGCCCTTAAACCTCTCCCTCGCGGCGCGTTTTGTGCAAATTTAGTCGAACATGTGAAATACGAGTTTCATAAAGGCTTTGTTAGACGATTTGTTTTTACTGCGTCTTATATATGCGCGCTGCGGTGGCGGCGGGTGTCTCGACGCTCGGCCAGGTAAAACCGGCTATTGTTCTGGCAATCCGCCTGCGCATAGGCAGGAACAAAAGGAGGCAAAAGGCAGGAGAGACGGCAGCCTCGCGGCTTATCGAGCTTATCAATATAAGCAGCGACGCGCACGCATCAGCGTGTAGCGATTCATAAGAGTCCCGACGTCGTCATTTGCTGAAAATGCAAGCAGCGGAGTATTACAATGCAGCTTCGCGTTTTGTGCCTA
Organism: Eupelmus azureus; assembly: GCA_030522685.1. Taxonomy (NCBI): domain Eukaryota; kingdom Metazoa; phylum Arthropoda; class Insecta; order Hymenoptera; family Eupelmidae; genus Eupelmus; species Eupelmus azureus. Next base: position 1,752 of record JAPYZA010009578.1, on the reverse strand, counting down.
TATGCGCAGCCAGCACATTGTGAGAGGACTGGCTCTCTCGATGACGGACAAAAGAATGCGAGAATCAATCGTTGTTATCGGCGACGGCCACTCCAATCAAAAATTTGTTTTTGCTTTTGTGTCTGGGTGTGTATGCATGGAGGAGCGCGATGTGCGTTTGAGGGCTTTGCGTTTCTACCCTTTCCTTTGCGTTTGTATGTTCCATTTAGGGAGATAAGGGAGGAGGTTGAATGGTAATATATAGAGTTGAAAATTTTCTCTTTAGCTGGGATAAGCGGTGGAGATTTTTCTAGGGAAGTAAGTGGAATAAGATCGTTTTAAATATTCTACACGCTAATTTTGTCGCTTTCCTTTAAGATAAGAAAATTAACGTTTTTTAAGCTGTACACTTTTTAGATACCTTTTGAATATATTTAAATAATATGTGCCTTGAGAAAAGAAAAATTATGTACGTTTAGAAATGGCGAAGTGAAACTCAAATATGAAATTAAACAATAGAATTAAAAAATCTAACTTTCAAACAATCCGCAACTTTTTCAATTATAAATATAAAAATCATAAAAATATTAAAGTTTGAAAGAGCACTTTTAAAACTAGACCACACTCGAAAAAAAAAGAAAAATATCCCAGATTAACCAAGAAAACTCAACTGTCTTAAGGACACCGGTTCCCATGCCGAAATTAGCAGCAATTATCCGTCTACATTTCCGCGTTGGACACGCGCTCTTTTACACATCAATCTCAATCTCCTTCAAAAAGCCCGGTCGCTCTTCTTTCCCCTCGTCGCCTCTTCCTTTCCCTTATTTTGATAATAGCTCGTCATTAGTTACGCCAGCGGCCGCTGTGTACACAATGGGCGCATACCGCTCCGAATCGACGCGATCAACGAAAATTCGTGCAAGCCGAAGACAAGAGAAATAAAGAAGCCTGCCGAGCCGTGTGTAATTAGTACTCTCCCGGGCAGGAAGAAAGCCGCGTTGTCAGGCCGCGAGTCAATTGAAGGAAAACGAGCCTTAACTATGTGACCGCTCGCGCACACGAGGTATAAAAGGACATAGAAACCGGGAGGGGGAGACGGGACGAAAGCCAGAAAGAGAGAGAGGGAGAGAGAATGAAAGCAGGAGGGAGAGAGAGAGAGAGAGAGAGAGAAAGTGAGTCTGTGGCGAAGCGTAGAATTGTCTGGCATTGTGCTTGCAAATCAAGCGGCCAAAATTTACATGAGATTTATGGCATTCCGTTTGCCGGTCCACTGTGCGCATACACACACGCACGTATATATATACAGATACGCGCGTGGCCAAAGCCAGCAAGCTTGCTGCGTTGCGCAATGTCGGGCCACCCTCCTGTCTCCGCGCGGGCTTCTTACGCGCGTGTACACCCTCCTGTCGCGCTTCGTTTTTGCATTTCGAGAAGAGCACCCAGGCGCAAGCGCCCACTGAAGGTTCTTATTCTATACGTGTATGTCTGTCTCGTTATTTCCACGCTGAGTTAGCTGCTGGGACCTTCGTGGTCAACTTCTTTTTTTTTTTGTTTTAAACGAGGCTTTGTGTTCTGTCCCATGAAAATTTTGACTGTTGGTTCTGTACTGGTCAAATACTTGTGCCGATACTGTCCAGTACTTCTAATAATTACTGAGCCAGTACTGATTTAGTATCGAATTGATAACAGCGGTCCAAGATTTCTTTTTATATAATGGCGCAGTAACCGCTACAAGTACTGGCCCAAGAATTCTTTTTTTATTCGTGCTTACAT
>JAPYZA010009574.1:0-15909 GCA_030522685.1 Eupelmus azureus | reverse complement strand
AACAATATGTAATTAAAAACATGATTTTCATACAACTTGACTGAAAACTGAAAACTTTTATTTTCCATAATATTAATATTAATCAAAATAGATCAAAGATTTGAATGGGTTAATTATCTAACAGACTGTTCCATTCATATCCGGTCATCGAAACTGATCGAATTTAATTACATAAATTCTTAGCTAAAGAATATTTGAGGAGTAATGTCATGAATAGAATAATCTAATAAAGTAACAATAACTTGATAAGTAAAATCGATTTCTCCTGAAATAAATTAAAATCATATTACAAAATTACCTTAAAGCTATTACAACTGAATAATTTCCAGATCGAGCCACATCCAAGTCATACCTAGATCAGATTCAAAAATACCATTTCCTCCGAACGTGCTCGAAAAAATAAGCGAAATAACCGAGATTTCAGAGTCGCAAGGAGGGGAGGCGAACAGAGAGAGAGAGAGAGAGAGAGAGAGAGAGAGAGGCATCCTCCTGGCAACCCCCCGAAGTCGCAAAGGTGTCGGCCCCGATCTTCCACACGGCTTAATGGTCGTCCCGGCGAGCCCTCGAGTTAACACGTGCCTCGCATGCCCAGATTGCCTGGCACTTAAGGCTTCGTCCTCCCCTCCGCCGCTGCCTTTAAAACCCGTCTCCGCGTTCCGCCGAAACAGCTAAGCCGCGCTGCCGGTGGCTAGGCTATATACAGTTACCGAGCGCCGACCGAGGGCTAAATTAATCGCGGTGGAAGCCCGTTCAGCCGGAACTAAAAGGATTCACGGGTCAGCGCGCGTATGTACTTCTTGAGTTATGCCTCCAATCGGGCGCGCCCGCGCGCGATACACAACTATATATATACGAGAAGCCGGCCGAAAGTCCGCCGCGAGAAGAGAAGCTAATCCCGGGGAGACGACGTGTACGCGAAATCGAGACGGAGTGGCATGGAGTTGTCTTGAAAATTTGTCACCGCGCTTGCCCCCCGGCTGTAAGCCGACTTCTTCCTCCTTGGCTTTCTCCTCGTGGCTTGAGTTCTCGGTTTTCGGAGCAAGCGATAGCTTTACTCTTTCTTCGGCTTTGCTTTTTTTTCTCAAACTTAATTCTTCCGTGTTTTTCGGCTTGGCTCACGGTTACGCCGTTATGGTACACCGCGACGTTTACTTTGAATTAAGGCTGGGAGGGGAGACGGATGGTATTATTAACCCTTTGAGGGACACGAGGTAGGTTTACTGAAATGTTTACTGATTTTTCGGGGGAGTGGGAGAGTTAATCTTGTTGGGTTTCTATCTAGAGTGACAGGAGGAAATTAATAATAGTGATTTGGAGCTAGGACAAAAACATGTGGTTGTATATGTGGTTGTGTACTTAGTTTATAGATATGTACATTATTTTTACATAAAAACTTGAGTGCTTTTAAAATTACTTGCTTCTGTAAACATATTCAACATGATGTATGTATGAACTCTTGAGTGAAGTATGTAACGGTCTACAACGAAGAGATTTAATTAACTCATAACTCATATTCTTTCCACTTTCCATTAAGAAGCTCATTACAAGTTTCTACACGAGCAAACATTTTTATCAATAATATTATTAATTCTAACAAAGTTAATGCTCAATAATTTAGTATTATTAAATTTTCAATCAGATATCGATCTATTATATGTTATTTTGACTATTAGATTAATTAACTTTTATGACCCAATACTTTGCATTTTAATCAAATTAATTTTTAATCTACATTTATAAATTCTATATGATTACTAAAGGAAAAATCAATATCCCTTCATTACTGATTTAATTTTTAATAAAGTGTCTCATCTTGGGCTTATCAGGATTTTCCGATATACATAGATCTGGAAGCTTGAAGCTTGTGTGCAAATAATGGGTACAACAGAAGGTTCACGGTTTCATCAGCTGGGGGGAGGGTGAGGTGGGGATTCGCGCTATTACAAAGATTGTTTTCCAGCCTGGCTGCTGTCCAAGGAGCTGCGCAGCGCGGCTCCCAATGCGATCTAAATTCTCTTCCGCTCTTACCGGTTGGAGCTAGTGCAAAAGTGATTTCACTCGGACAATTAAATTAAAAGAGTAGTCAGTCAGACAGAAGAGAGCACGAGGAAAACGGAAGAACGTTTCCGATCGAGGCTTTATCGAACACCGATCCCTTTTTACGACCAACGAATGCTCACTTCGCAAATACTCTTTTAATTTTCTTGATAAAACTGTTTGCTATATGCAACGCAGAATTTACAATTTTAATTACTAATGGAGAGTAGACATCGCTGTACATCGACTCTGCAATGAATCGAATTGTACAATCAACAAAATTAATTTCAATCAATTTAAATATTTGGTACAGTACAACATTATATTACAAGATTATTGCATACATTTTCTGTTAAAAATCAATTTAAAATAATTTTACAATGAGATTTCCTCAAATATCATCATAAAAGCTGTCGATCAGCCATATCAGAAATGGAACCCGCCACGACAGACAAATTTTTTTAACCCAGTAACCCCGAGCGTCAAATCATTCTAGTACAAAGTTCTAGGCTGCTTCGTATCACACGCATACCTAAGCGCATTTATTCGCGTATACACGAAGTGTGCCAGGCGCGTTCGTACAACTGGCACACATCCGCCGAGCTTCTATCTGGTTCTAGCAGCCTCGCTGAGAACGCTTTGGCCTATGGCGGCGCAGAGTAGAATTCGCGCTTCCCGCGGTGGTTTTGCTGTAACGATGAAACGCGCGGATGAAAAGTTTATTTCCTATTCGTCAGAGGGTGTATGTGAGAAATGTGCGTGAATGAGAAAGAGCTTTGCGCTGACTATGCAGCGTCTCTTATGTGCGCGGTTACTTTGCGCGTTGCAAGCTTGACGGAGTGCGATTTAAATGATTCGCGATGATCAATTTTTTCTGTGAATTATTTTTAATGCGTGTTGGTTGGATGAGTGTAGAAAACGTATCGTCGCCCCTAACGAAGAGTAGTACATTCCATTTCTCGCCGCGAAGTCTATTACTTTTCCCAAACTCCCGCGAAAACTAGGGCTTTTCAAAGCTTACCGCGAAGACTAGTACTTTCCGCTGTTTTACCGCGAAGATTAGTACACTCCACCTTGTGGATTGTGACATTCGACCATCCTGATGTAATTCTGTGGCTTCCCATAACAATCAGGTAAGTCACAATTTCATTTAGTGTTCATTAAGTTATTCATTAAGTTATTCATTTAGCCACTAATAAATACCAATACTATCATGCCAATAACCTTAAGATATACGCTTTTCTCTTGCCGATAGTCATTCGAAGTTTGGGAACTTAATCGCTTATAGATATAATCATTTCTACGCTTTTTCTTATTAATTTCGTTAAATTAATACAAAAAAAATGTATTCAAAAGCATACATATTTATATAATTTAGGCTTATTCAAACCTAAATTATATAATTCATCTTGATTTTCTATAAAATGCTTATGCGTAATCAGATTTCAAGAAAAAGGCCCTTCCTCGTTGAAAATATTTAGCACTGATGAACAAAATGAGTTCTAACATGAAAATTATTTCTCGTTATATGTGCCTTTTTTATTTAGTTAGTAAGTCTTTTTTTCTTTAATGGGTTTTTTCTGAATTTTTGAAAATTTTTCCAATAAATGTTTTCTAAAAATTATTATAAAAAAGTTTTCTTTCAGTTTTTGAAAATTTTGAAATATCATTTTTCCGTAAACTTTGTTAATTCTGTGTGAAAGAGGAGCCATCAAGCCTTCCAAAAGGTAGTGTAACCTAGTTTTTCAAACAAGTTCATTTTTTTTTATTTTAATCGGAAGCCATATAATTGAATCGAGTATATATCTGTGGTTTTTGATAGAAATCAAATTAGTCAATTTTATTTATATTTTTTTTTTAAACCGATCTCGTACCATTTTTGGGGACTGGAGGGCTCACAATCACTTCCCAACTTTACGAATAAGTACTACTATATCTCAATAAACGCAATTTTAATTACTTTTATTTATCAATATTTAACTTGTTTTCTCTAAATATATCCTCTTAGCCCATAAGGGGCGGTACATGTAATTCTGTCAAAATTAATGTTTACTCAAATAGATCAAGAATTTCAAAGCGCAAATTCCGCTGCCAGCATGAAAATTTGTAATGTGGTTAATAACGTGTAATGAATTTTACCTCGACTTCACTCCTCGTTTGTTGGTGCTTCTGCATTTGCGGAAATGCATGTAGAATTTAACGGAAGTAGTAGTTAAAAAATTTAACTCTGACCGAGTTGCATTGTAATACTCATTTAATTTGCTAACAGATTAAACGAGCACTACGATGAACTGCATTGTTCTGATTGAATAAATTTTAATTAATATCTATCTATTTATCATAATTTTAATAATTGTATGCTCATGTAACTTTTCTCAATTGAAATAAAATATGATGATCATCAATTAAATTATTATAAAACCGAAAAAAAATCAATACTATTCAAAATTGATAATTAATTAACTTTTTTTTTTATTTAAACGATATAAAAAATTATACAGTATTTTAAACCAATAAGTGAAACGTGTACACCGCTAACTTAGTTATTAGAAAATAATGGTAATTTAAGTAATGCATTTTATTAACAATAATAGCTTTACTTAAATGCCTAGTAGATAATAAATTTAAAAAGATGAACGAATTTAGCCAGCTATATAAATCGCAATGGCTAATCCGAAATGACCGGCTTGAATTAAGGAGGGCGGCTATTACGTTTCATCATGAATAATGACTATACCAAAGTGCCTGCTGCTGTGGTTTTGCTCGTTTGCAGGGCCATGAGCGACACCACTTTCAAATATTTATAAGCCCTTGTCTCTCTGCACGTGATTCTTTTTTGTGTACAGAGGACTTTATTCAATTGCTTTTGCATATTTCATCTATAATGCCATTATTTTTTTAAATTTTAAATAATTTTTTTTTTATTAAATCAAATTTTTGTTGACGTTAATAGTTGTTTTTATAAATTATAGATTTATAAAAACAACTAACTTGCTCATACTTAGATTTAAAAAGACATCAACCTAGAAACATAAAATATTTTTAAACAATGCAAGAACATTTTAATTTTGCTAAAATAAAATTTCAATAATTTAAAAAGAATTCATTACGAAATATTTTTTAGATATTGATCAATTTTTATATTTACTTAAGCAAAAAACAATGTTCTGTCTTTTGAAAAAATCATTCTGTCTCATTTTTTACTTCTCATTATGAGTATACTAATTTGCGAAATTAATGCGCGATTAGAGGAGTCTAGCTCGCGCCATTGAAAAACAAGAAAAAATTCTGCCGCCGCAGTGGAATGCGGCATCTAATTATACCTATGTGCCGTTTTAGAATCTACCGAGTGCGCAAAAGCTCGTAGCACTATATCCAACATATCGCTTGTAGTTCAGCTAATAATAGAGCGCGTCTCGCGACAACTCGGTCGTTCGCAGTTTGCATCTTGTTACCATTGAAATCCTGGATTTGCAAAAGGTAGCTAGCGAATTTCGAGAACGTCTGAGAAACTCCAAGAAAATTTATTTTCGTACTATGATTAGCCAATTGGACTAATAATTTCTTTACAGTTTTAACTTTATTAATGCCCTTTATTCTTTAAATTTATTTATAAATGAATAAGACAGAGAAATGCATATTGAAAATGATCTTTTTTCAATAAAAAAAGTCATTAAACCAGAAATATTTGAATTTTACTAATAATAATAAATAAGTTATAGCACCTGTAAAAAACATCTTAATAATTGGATAGCTCCCTCCCCTTTGATCTTCATATCACAATGAACTCTCGCGCGAATGATTTCAGTCTACAATTGACCATTTGCCTTTTCGTGACGAGCCTCATGCTACATCAGCGTTCTCACACGTATACTACACTAGTTTTCGATACAAGTGCCAATGAAGAGCACAGACAGCCTCTGCAAGGTCCTACATAATATGCACGCAAACTTGTGTACTCTCGTGAACCCCACTCCAGCTATTTGTTATTTGCGTTTTTGTACATGCGGTCGAGGGTCCGAACAGTGACCCAATTTCCAGGCACGCACATGTATATAGCCGCACTGCAAGCTAACACGCTTATTCATAACTCGCAAAGCGCTTGATACATTAAAAAAAATAAGAATAAAGAACGTCTACCTACGTGTGCATTAAGCTCTCTCTTTCTCTCTCTCTCTCTCTCGCGCGCGCGCGAGCTTCATGCCTTTTTTGCTCCCAGCATACTCTTTCCCGCGCTATTCCCAGTGTCCCGCAGGCCTCTTAATCCTTGACGTTGCGAGGTTTTGTTTTGGCTTTGCGTCTCAACCGCCTCTGTGGTCAAATAACACATACACACATGCGCAACTGATCTATCTTACATATACTTTTTTGTGCATGCACCCTTTTGCCTCGTGATTCATTCACGATAAATTTAGATCCGACGACGTATAAGACTCAGAGTACGAAAAAATAAAACCGCTGTTATTAAATTTATAATAAAAATTATAAATTAGTTTAAAAAATCACAGTCGAAAATGTTTAATTTTGCAGCAATAAATTACAATAAATTATTTTTTAAAAAGTAATATATATAATAATAAAAAAATTAAAATATAAAAAACATATGTTTGTTTTTATTATTTTTATTTTATTGTTCTATTATTGACACTAAGATTATAAATTATAAATCCGTGCTTCTTTCTAATAACACTTTTATCAAATTTTTTTTGCAGAGGTCAACAAGTTATCAAAACCATTAAAGTAAGTTGATATGCTATCAAGAAAAATTTTGTTACTTAACCTTGGTATTTATAAAAATGAAATACAACCAGTAATTTAGGTGAATAATAAATATATGTTCTAAATAGATCTAATATCTAATAAAACTTTTTGTCAAGCTCTCAAATCCGTTTCAATACCGGCTTTTTTTTCCTTGAGATAGTTTCATCTTCACACGTCTTCCATAGTTCTATAATCGAGATTTATCTTTTTAAGATCATTTTGAGACTTTAACGTTTTTACGTGGGTAATGTTCAGAAAAGCAATTTATTCTTGATTCTTATATTCATAGTACGTTTATTCAATAGTATATTAATTTAATTATATAATAATATTTAATTATGATATAATTTATAAAAATTTTATTGTTTTACTAATAGTACTTGTTCTTAAAATTGTAAAATTTCTACAATGTGTTTTTAATAAGGAATGATAAATTCAACTGCATTTGGATCAAATTTTATATACAGAATTGAGTTATTTAAAAATTTAAATTTATAATTTAATTTATTTGCAACATTATAGTAACTAATTAATGGCGATAAATATATTTAAAAAGAGTATCTTTTTATAAAAGATTAATGTTGAATTATTGTTCACTGCTTATTCGTTATTTAACTGCCTGAGAATCTACGTTCTTTTATTATTATTTTTTTATTTGTTTTCGTTGACAAATCTAACCCCAGTCAAACTAATCTTCGGCCGCGTAGTGTATGATCTAGCCCAATTTAAAAAATGTCCATGACCCCGCTTTGTTGATTATACAACCCGGCCTCTGATTGACTCTTTTGAATTTAATCACAATGATTTTGTTTATCTCTAATTTTTTAGGTTTGCTCAACCTAACCATGAAAATATCTGAAGACACATGTAGCGTATGTGATAAGCTAGTGTCTCATAAAAAAAATAAGTAAATAAAAAGTTAGATAGATTAATAATTACGATACCATTTTTCTTTAATTTACTGCTTCGTCGTCTTAGTGAAAAGGAGTAGGAATTTTCGTACAATTTATTAAAACTAAAAATTTTGCTTCCTACTTAGGTATTGTATTCGAATTTTATTTATTTCTATTACTATTTAATCTTTATACGCATGCAGAAGGATCTTGCGTACTTTTGTTTGAAAAGACTGAAAAAACTCGATTCAATTTCGATTTTTTCCCTTTAATCCACTATTTTTGCTTCTTGAAGATCAAAGTAGTAAGTATAAGCTTATTTTTTCATCGCTCATTCAAGAAAGTGGCAGTGGCATACTGTAAGAGAAAGACAGAGCCTCAGAGGGAAAGGGATAGTTAGAGAGAAGAGCACGTGCACGGCATAAGTTAGCCACCATCTGCCGGTGAGGGTTTGCAGTATCTTGTATTTTTTTTTTTATTTCAACTTTAAAAAAGAAACATAGTCAAGCAATCACTTAAATTTCGCAAATATTTATTACTCTGAATTTATGTGGTTAGATAACAACTTTTTTGCATAATTTCTCAGAGTTAAAACTTGGAATTAATTTACTGTTACATATTAAAGTTATTAAAAAAAAAATAATAAAATATATGAAATTTGTCCATAAAAGATAAAACTTGTAAAATTTAAATGGCATTACTAGTACTTGCTTTTCTGTAACATGACCTAATCTCGACTGTTTTTATCCAGTTTTTTCTTGAATTTAAAAACGTGGAGTAAAAACTTTTCTAAATCAATTAGAGGAAGACCTAGAGTGCTACATACGTCAGTTTTGCATAGTTTTAAGTGATATAAAAAAGTAGAACTACATAAAATAAAAAGAAAGATCCTGGCGCAAAGTAACGAGAAATTTTAGCCGAGCCGGTCACACGAGCCTCATGCACGCGAGCTCAAGCGCGCAGGTTTATTACTTTAAAATAGACGGTTCTTCAATTGAAAAGCCGTATTTATGCATCTAAAAATGCATGTTTAAAAACCCACCGACTGTGATCATCCTAAAATAAACATCCATAAAATGTTTTTTTTCTTGTAAACGTAAACAAGCATAATGAGAGATTTTATTTTTTAGGATAATGACTTTTTTCAGGAAAACTAGGGCAAATACACGAATAAAATTACGAAATTTACAAAAGAGTGTGCGGAAAAAAACACTTGACGCAAAGTAGCGAAGAAAAAATGCTTTGAATGAGAAAGCCACTGCATTCACTATACACTATTTATAACATATCCAAATTCATGGTATCTTTTATTCGTATCTTGAGTTTCGTCTGTTTTAAAAAAAATTCCTTCAAGCTATCAAAACACCCATCGCCTGCATTATCTCACTCTGACTAACGCATTATGTAAATGAAGTAAATGAATTACAGGGTCACTGACCGGCACTCTAAACAATTGCCAATTTGGCACCAGACGGGCAAAGTAAAAAAAAAAATCAGTGTCAAGGCACCGAAAAACCATTCTCGATTCCGGTAGCAGCGATCCAAAAAAGAAAAGACCGACCTCAAAGTAGCCAGGACGCACGTGGTTGCAGAGCTGCGGGGAGGGGGGGGGTGTAGTGTACTAACCTTGAAATTGACCGATAACCAAGAGGCAGCAGGTCAGCAGCAGGCAGGAGCATCCCATTATGTGGCTGGTTGTTGCGCGTGGCCTGGACAGCCTACACGCGCCCGCGCCTACCTCCTTCAACAAGTCAACGCCAGAAACAACAACAACGCCTCGGCCCTTCCGCAATATCGTTCCGTCTTATCTCCGCCAAGAGCGCCGCCTTCTCCCCAGCATCGAGACCCCTTGCGCAGGCTCGACAGCTATGCATACACTCTGAGAGAAGTCGCACTTTGTCGCACACGGAGAGCGAGATAAATAGAGCAGCGAGCCGCGAAAGACGCAATGTGCGTGTATGTATATGTATGTACGTAGGAATCGCGGGTCGCGCTAGCACACGGACCGCGCGTGCTGCGGAACCGAGCCAAACTAAGCGCGCTCTGCGCCAGGCCACTCGCTCAGACTCCCCCTGCCGCCTGCGCGCGGGCGCCCCACTCCCGTGCCGTGTAATGCGGCTCGCGCGCGCAAGCAGCGGGAGTCAAGCCGCCCCGCGCTCTACGTAGGTAGAGGCGTTATAGGGCGCAGGGTGTAGGAAGCTTCGTTGCCGACGACTTTTAAAGGTGGGGAGAGACTGACATCACCTGCCTGGGCTCGCGCTCGCTCGCCACCGAGCGCTGCACCGTCACCTGTCGCGTGGCAAGCGCACGCGAGTGCAGTAGGTAGGGAAAGCTCTGCGGAGAGGAACACTTTTTTGGTCAGAGGCAACAGATGGAGGCCCGGCAGCAGGGGGCTCGTTTTGGCTTCTCTCTCTCTCCCTCGTTCTCTCGCTCTTTCCTTCTCCTTTTTGGCCGCTGGCTTCCGGAACTGCTGCGGAATGCCGTAATAGCCGTTTGGGGGAGCGCGATTCCGAATTGATATCGAGGGGGGCTCGGAGAGTTGGAGCTTCGGGGGTATGGTAATTGGGATTAACAGTGTTGGACGAGTACGTTGGCCTGGATGTTATCTTCTGTTAATGCAGTGAGAACAGTGTTATTAAATATTACGTGGAAATGATTTGCCTCGTTGTTGTTGATAATTATTGTAATGGTAGAATAATGAAAATATTTTTTTACGTAATCTTTACAGTTAGTTGGCACACTTACGGTAGCGCATCTAATTTCCGCGTTCCTACCAGCATAACGATTCCTACTTGGACAATTACGAAACACCAGAGCACGACGTAAGCCCGTGTCAAAATTACATTTTAAAGTTCAAGTACTCGCTGGTCCTTTATCGCATATCGCATTCAAAAGTAATCATCTGTCGAGAAATTCGTTTATGAATAGCTCCACGCTAACTTGGAGGCATAACATTTTGATATAAGTTTGCGCCACTCTTATCGTGCACCGCCTAGCGGTGAGAGCGCGCATTAAATTTCTGTCAGATTACACGAGGATAGGGGAGGGCCTCCTGCGTTATACGTGTGTGGATGCAACTTTGCGGCGGCGGTGTAACTACTTTAAAAGAACTACTTTAGATATTATTGCGAGTGAATAAGTTTTAAGTGGCCTAAACTGCGTTAGAAAACTAGGCGCGTTTTCACAATCAGCGCTCGAAATTGCTCTTCATCAGCGAAACTACTCCCCGGATCTTTTATCGGTCCCTATAAATTTACAAAACATTCTAGCATAATTCAAGTGCCATACGATAAATTTCCAAGCCAGCGCTGACGATAAACAATCCGAAAGCCCCGACTCCCTCTCTCTCTCGCTCTCATCCGAATCGCAAAACAAGCAGCGCGAAAATGTGCGTTATGTAAACAACGCGCTATCCCCGTTCGAGCGCAGTAAAATATGAGGTTTATGCAACGGAGAGCTCCGTGCGAGAGCCGAACTATACACACGCACATAGAGACAGTACAGCAGCTCGCTGCTGATCTAAATATCATATAGGCGCAGCTTTAGCACGGTGGAGTGACTTCATCGCGCGGCGGGCGCCAAAAGCGTCGATGATCGCACGGTCCTGATCTCTCGTGCGCGGGTGCGCTATTTCTAAAACTGTGTCAGCCGCGAGTCTAGCGCTCTGCCATCCTCTCGCAAAATCTGCCAAATGCCGGGGAGTGCCCGCGCGTTTATTACGCGCCGGTGCGGCCTTTCAAAGAGGCCGGCAAAAAATATTATGGGGATATAAAGTTTCACGCCCGCGCCCGCTCGACTCGGCCCGTCATTTTGAGCTGCACGATAAATCAAAGCTCTCCGACTGCGCGACGTTGACTTGATACTTTACTGCCATATGGGATATTAGAAGGATGAAGGAGTTTGGCGGCCGGGATGGTGAGGGTGCGATTGAGCTGAAAAGTACATTTTTTCTGGCGATGGTATTGATAAGTGTGAATGTTTGATGAATAAGAATGCTTAACAATTTTACAAGCATTTTTCAATAAAAAATATGCGGTAAAGTGAAGCAAGCCAAGTTAAAAATTTCAGAGCTCATTTTTTTATTTGATTTTCAATTTGTAAAAACTTTATCATCGTCAAGTTGTGGTTTTACTCATGAACGACAACTTAAGAAGGTATTATTGGAAAATTAAAAATTAAAAAAAAATTGATTTCTCATTTTCTTGATAACAAGGAGCTTTTCATATCACTTTTAACAATCACAACGGCTCTTTTGAACGTTAACAAAAAATACATTTAGGAGTGGTAAATTAAACTCAGCTCCTCTGACCTTTATTGAGGTTGAAAAGTGGGTGCACATTTATATTCCACACCACTGGAATATACGTCTACTTTGTAAAAGTTATACATTTTCACTAGTGCAGTTTTTTTTTATAAAAAAAAGTTTTTTATTTTTTTATTTTTACAAAGCATTCCTTTGAAAGAGAAAAAATTCAGTAGTAACCGTGTTTTTTTTTGTATAAACAGGGTATAGCACAAGTTAAATTTCAAATAAAGGTAATTTTTAAAATAGCTTTGAAAAGATTTTTCAAACGTTATTATATGTTTCAAAAATACTAAAAAAACCTGTCCCATCTCACAATGCCGCACCCCGACCAGATTTTTCACAAATTTAATCAAAACCAGACCCACATCAAACGCGATTGTGACTTTTCTCACCTGGAACATCTCAAGAACCTAACGCCGCGCACAAAGTCGCTTTGACTAAAGAAAAAAAAAGAGCTCCTGCTAGAAGTAAAAACGAAACGATCCATCTTCACGCGCCCTTTTGTAACCAGCGCGCAAAACTCTCTAGCCGGAAGTCATTACGGCTTGTACGGAAAATCGCGCTTATCAGTCGCACAGAGGAACGTCACTTCTTCGGTTGTACTGGGCGCGCAGTAGTTAAGCGCTCCAGCTCCCTCACTCCTTTTTCGAAGCTTGAAAAAGCGCCGGGAATCGAGTTTTGAAAAAAGAAAAAAGTTCGCGGGCAATTATCGCTGGCAAGCTTATGCGCTGCTGCGCTCGGTCAAGCAAATTGGGTCGTCTGGATTACTCTTAATTACGGCCGCGTTTGACGCGAGCGCCAGCCCAGCGTTCAAACGTTGCAGCAGCGTTTGACGATCATTTTTGCAAATTACGTACGTTTAAGGGAGAATTATGCGAGATTAGATGTCGCTGCTATTCTGACTGAAAATTTATTCTGTACTGGGAGGTTTATGCATGAGATGACTTAATTTTATAGAGTTTTTATTTTATTCATCTTACGAATACGCATTGAGTACTCGAAATGATATTTTTCAATGCCATGATTATAAAAAATTTTATCTTGATTTAATTTTTATATATTGTGATTAAAAATTTCTTTATTAGGAAGTATACACAAGAGAGAAAAAGACTCACTCACAGGTTTTGAAGAAAGGCGACCCGTGCGATCACGCATCGATATTAACGCGGATTTAATTAAAGATAAAAAGGAGAAAAATATCCTCACACAGGCAGCAGCAACATCAAAGGGAATCAAGCTTATCTGGGTGCAGCGTAATCACACTTTGCTCGTGGGTTTGTTCAAAAGCCACGGTGCCTCTTTCTCTCTCTCTCACTTTCTGTCTCGCGCGCGCGTACGCTCGTACGTGGGTTGCGAATTTAACGCGCAATTAAAAGTGCATTTCATCGCCTGACGGATATTTAAAGAGTCGCGTCTGTTTCGCGAAGCAGGCGCGGCGCGTTAAAATTTTCAGGCCGCGTTCCGCTGACGCGCGAGCGCGCGGCAAAGCGCCGTACCCACTAAGGAAAAAACGCAGCGCCGCCGCTACCCTTTGACGTTTGCTTTTCCATGTATACGAGTTTGTGCGAGAAAAAATACAAAGAAAAACTTGGTGCCGCGCGCGTACGCTGGCTGCTGCTGCTGCTGCTGCTGCTTGTGGGCTCGGAAAAAATAAACGCGAGGAGCTCTCTTTCTGTAAACGTATACCTGCCTTCCTCTGCACTACTGAGCAACTAAGCAACGGACCTGTTTACCTAGGCTTTTTGACTAACCAGGCAAATGATTTTAAATTGCGCGACTCTTAATGGCCGCACGCTGCCGAGCCTATAGCTCTCTGTGTCTGTGTCTGCGTGTGGGTGCGTGCGTGTGTGCCACGACTTTTAACAAGCGTTTATATATTAAATGAACGTTTAATGAAAGGTTTTGATATATTTTATCTGATTTAATTTCAGTTTGAGTGTAGTAGGCTTTTGTGTTGGCTATTCTTTTTTATTGTGATTTACGTCAGCACAAAACATTGTAACTTTATTATTTTTGTTGTTCAAGAATATTTACGACCATATGCGGTATGTAAATACAGAGTAGTCAATGAAATAAACACTTTTTGGTCTAAGATTGATTGAATGTCAATATTGATTTTTAGATTTCATTTAAAAATATGTTATTCGAGCAATGCAAAAATTTTACCGGCTATAAATATTATTTTGAACTTGACATTTATTTCTCGTCGAAAATGCGAAAGCTCATAAACGTCTACCTGTCTCCAATAGACGGCTCACAATTTCTAAACATAAGCTGTAAACCCAATTTCGAAGCTAAATAATTAACCAAATTATTTTAATTACCGCTTATAAACACGTTTAGAGCTATCACACCAATCAAATATTGGCATGATTTAATATATCATATTCATGTATATCTCACTTGCCAGAAAAAAAGATAGCCACAAATAAAATTATTCAATTCATCGTGCACTGAAAAAAATATTTCTTTAAATTTCCTAATTCAACTGAGCTAAAACTCCTTTGATATATAAGAGGAAAAACTCCGTAAAATATCGGAGAAACTCTTTTTTCGTTAAGTGAAAGTAGCGAACGGTTTAAAAAGCAAAAATAGCAAATTAGCAAATTTAGCTCTGTTATAAAGGAGATTCTCCAATTTTTAAACGGAAAAACTCCTTTTTGAGCCCAGAGCAAAAATAGCTCATACTTTTTCGGAAAATTTGTTCAGATCTTAGGAAACTTAGCGAAATATTTTTTTCAGTATGTGCTTAGCTATCCGCGAGCGTACACAATTTGAGCGCGCATGCAGAGGCCGCTCTCAAGAGCGCGCTCGCAGAAAAAAGAAATGTTTCAATCTAGAAATGCCACGTCCAGTTCTGCTCTCTCGTCTTCCCGTATAATCATATAAAGTTTCCTTTGCTCAGTAGCTCTCGAGAATCAGTGCCTTTTCCTCCCTCCTGCCCCCCCCCCCGCCCCTCTCTCTCTCTCCCGCCACTACCGTCGCGGCAAGAGTATAGTGTTATACATCACCCGAGCTAAGTTTACTATTGTACTTTATGGCTAGCAAAATCATGCATGGCAAGCCAAGGGGAACGCCGCGCGCCGCGAACATCTGCTCCGAGGCGCAAGAGGGCTTTGGACTCGCGGCGAGCGACGTAAAAGAGAGGAGGCCTACGCAGAGCCCGAGTACATAATAAAGTAGCCGCGCTGCTTCTTCTTTTTTTCCGAACGAGTTTCTTTTTTTTTACGCGGCTGCTTTCCTTCGTTGGAGCGCGTGATTTCATTGAATTTTCAGGAGCTTGGGAGAATAATCGAAATTGGCGCGCGGATTGACGTTTGGAGTGGTTTAGTGGGAAATTGTTGGGATTCTTTCCATTTTCGCGATGGATGCTCTTCCCACTAAGTTACCGATGCCTGTTTGTTGGGATTCTACAATGTTTCAATAGATGGACGATGAATAAGAACTTTATTGACTATCCAATTACAGAAATGTTATTGATATCTTTTTGTGCGGAAGAGTGTTTGCATTTATGTTTTTCACTTGATGATACCCTATTATTTTATGATGCGGATTGTAGGATGCTTATTTATCAATGTTTTTACCTATATGCAGAATACTACATTTTTCAGTTTATTGGTGATTATGTTGTAAGCTTTAATTTATCACTTATAACAGATAACAGTCTGCATTCGAGCAACAAGCAGTCAATATAAGATAAAAAGAAAAGATAGAAATTTTTATAAAATCAAACATTTTAGAATTTAACTGTAGAGTATCTTTTCTAGGTGAATCAAAAAGTAAAAAATTTTTATACATGTTCTCGTCACAAAATAAAAATTAGAAATTCTATTCATTACTCGATTATTGGGATCGAGACGATAAGAGTTTTCTAATGAATCAAAAATCTTTAAATACAAATGGAAGTCCTAA
>JAPYZA010009573.1:0-11207 GCA_030522685.1 Eupelmus azureus | reverse complement strand
TCCGTGTAAAAGATAATCATATATTCATGTATCAATAATAGACATTAAACATTTTTACAACTTACCCCCGCAGCTAATTGCAGCTGTCACCAGGAGAGCCTCTGATAATGAAATTCGGGTTATAGATCTTAATGAAACTATAAGATATGTTTTAGGTATTGAAATAAGAATAAAGTCGTAATTACATAGATTAACGCTTTAGAATACTCAAGTTATAGGCATTTGCAATTTTATTTTAAAGAAAATATAAAAAGTGAATTTCTACTTTTAATGTGAATAATGCAACTAGAAAAATCATTAACAAACTACCTAATAAATAAAAAAAGTAAAGCAAGCAAGTTTTAATTTGTCTTTTTCGGAATAAAGATTGATATTTTGATCTAAAGTTATGCTTATTTAAATTAAGCAACAACAGTGTACCAAAAATCATCTAAATTTACCTACAAGGTAAATCGAATCAAATCGATCAAAATCTTACCTATAAGGTATCTTACCTATATAAATCTTATAAATCTTACTTAATTTTCTGCATAGCATTAACAATACAGATATTTTTGCGTGGTATACTATCTATACCGAATCTACAGTTCTAAGAATCGAAACCCAAAACCGGACCACCCGGAAGCGCCCGCGGGTCATCCGAGCGAGCCACTCACCACTCCATTATCCCAAACAGCGTCGCAGCGAAAAACATCGTAACTCCAGTTTCATAACGTATTTGACGACGTTTGCGCGAATCTCCGCGCGTATACAGAATCGCGCGTTTTATGACAAATCCGCGCGTCGAGGCCAAACATGCGCGTCGTTCGAATAAATATTTGCGCCCCTCCTGCGTGCAAGAGCCGAGAAATCGATGAGCCGGGGGCGAACGGCTAAGCGTGCCTGCTGCAGCTACTCGCGCGAAAATCGGCATCACGCGAGCTCTTCTGTATGAGTGAGCGAAAAAAAATAAAAAAAATAAAAACGCGATGAGAAATAAGCAGCGAGCTGTTTCGTTAAGTATATAGTTTCGTCGAGCTGATTTTTTCCCTTCGATTTTTCAGCTGAAGTAGGTCGAGGTGGCCTTGGGTCTAAACGTTGCAGATGTAATGGAGGTGTTTAAGGGAGTTTTAGCCGGTTTAGAGGTTGGATGTTCGGTACTGTGAGTGTATTCGCCAGTTCATGAAATTTTAAATAGATTCCTAGACTAGAAACATAATAGTATAAGGGAAGTATCTATTTTTTTGGTAACAGAATTAGCTGAATTTTTGGAGTATATTTTAAGATACTAATGGGTAAAAGAAGTTGTTGTAATACAGTCATACACGTAATTATAACGTAGAATTAAACTTTGATTGTTATTTCTTTTAATTTACGGTTTTTGAAGAGAAAACGCCTTGAAGGCATAAAAATTCCCCTAAAGAACATAAAGGACTTTGTAAATTTGGCACGAAAGAGTCGATTTGACAACACGACTGCTTGGACGTCACTGGCTCGTGCTGAAGCCCTCTCGACGAAAGCTCGAATGTTATTTACTCCCTTTCATCCATTTGCTAGGTCATCTGGCACTAAAGCAGATATCCTATTGAAGCTTCAAGAAGCTATCTGCCTCAAGAATTATTTAGATTTCATTGGTTGTTAAGATTTTTTATTAATTTTTATTAATTAATTTAGATTTTGTCTTTTTTGCTATTTATAGATAAGTTATAAATTGTACAACTCTTTGATACATGCTGGAACTACTTGCGTTCCTTGAACCCCTCTTTTACCAAGTAAATCAAATTAATCTAAATATACTAATTACAAAATCTTAAGATAAATTTTAATTCTAATGGCGCAATAAAATCAATAGATTTAAATTACAATATTTTACAAAATTTGTAACCTAGCTCATAATACTTTCATTCAGAACGTAAATTATTTGAATAAAAAAAGTCAAAGGATTATAGAAGTACAACGCAAATTTATTGACATGTTGCAAATCATAGCAGGCTTGAATTTAGATACTTTTTGGTACATTTTTTTGTTTAAATTATCGAACTAACTTCAGATTAACTTTATATTCTATTTTGAAAAATCAAATAATAGCTAGTTCTATTTTAAAAAATCAAATAACTAACGTTTTCTTTAGTTTTATTTTCTTCTGCGAATTTCCATTTAAAATTTATCTAAATTGGATTATTTCAGCTTTGTCTTGTTATTTTTTATTTCTCTTGAAATAAATCTAACAAGATCCATCAACCGAGTTTTCTAGACCGTTAGGTTATCATATCTCACCGATTCGCCAGCCTATTAGTTTTTTAAAAACGTATACCTTGAAGTTCGAACCGATGTGAGTCAAATAAATGATAAAGGAAAGTATAATATTACTAGAACGACTATAAGATATTGAATTTTATATAATTAAATTAATATTTTCTATTTACTTACCCATGTTTATATTAAACAATCAGCTTTTACTTCTGTGTACAAAAAAGTTTTCAATACAAGGCTATTCTACTTTTCCAGAAAGCGACGCTCTGAGGTAGTACATATTCAACCGAACTTTGCGTTACAGTATCCCCTGAAGGAATGATGTTATCATAGCTCAAAGCGAGTTTATCGATCGATCTTTTTAGAATATGCAAATCCAGAAATAATAATTTTCCTCGGACGGTCATCCTAGCGCTTACTCATCGGTCTATAATGCGCGGGAGCAATGAACATAGCCGGATCATAGGGGAGTTAGTGAGGCTTATCGTTTTACGATCTTTGCCACTTTTCATATAAATTTCAGCTCGATTTCCGCCAGCAGGAAGTAACTTAACGTGTGGTAGGGAAAACATGTTCAGTATTATTCTTGCAGCTCTCGTCTTAGCTTCGGCCACAGGCAAGTGACATACAAAATACAAAATAGTTAAGATTAAATAGTTC
Source organism: Eupelmus azureus (assembly GCA_030522685.1). Classification (NCBI taxonomy): domain Eukaryota; kingdom Metazoa; phylum Arthropoda; class Insecta; order Hymenoptera; family Eupelmidae; genus Eupelmus; species Eupelmus azureus. The sequence continues at coordinate 8,315 of JAPYZA010009573.1, read as the reverse complement.
GAAATAAGTTGATAGTGATTAATTTTTAATATAATTAATAAGTGTACATCTAAATAATTTTCTAGAGATTTTAATTTAACTAAAAACTTAAAAATATTTTACTATTTTTTCTTGTGATTATCAGTGTATTAATTCTGAAAAATTCAATAATCTAATCACTACGTTGGGTAGTGTATATTCTCTAATTCTCAATTGTAGTATTTTAGTGAACAAGCACTCAGAATTACTAAATTATCACTGGTTTAAATAAAAAAAAAACACTATTTCTGACCACAAACCTTATATTCAAAAACATTCACGATACGTCACAGGAGATCCAGTACCGAATCAACCTCAGCCCAAGCCGGTCATCAACCCTCTCTATCCGAACGGCCGTATCGTTGGTGGCAAGCCAACCTCAATAGAAGAGCATCCATGGCAGGCGTCCCTGCAGGCCTACGGCTTCCATTTCTGCGGCGGCAGCATCATATCCGAGCGCGCGATCCTGACAGCTGGCCACTGTGCCAGCTACTCGCCTGACCTGGTCACGGTGCGAGTCGGCACCTCGATCATGGAAAGCGGCGGCTCGGTGCACCGGGTAAGCCGGATTGTCCGCCACGAGGACTTCGAGAACGTCAAAGGCATACCCATAAACGACGTGGCCGTGATCCAGCTCGAGTCGCCGATCGAGCTGGACAAGACGAGACAGCCGATCGGACTCTTCGCCCAGGGGGAGGAGACAGTAGGAGGTGCGATTTCGACGATCAGTGGCTGGGGTGCGCTTTTCGAGAACGGCGATAAGCCTGATCGTCTTAGGACGGTACAGGTGCCGATCGTTACTAAAGCTGTTTGCGACAAAGCTTATGAGACGTGGGGTGGATTACCGGATGGTCAGATATGTGCGGCGTACCCCCAGGGTGGTAAGGACACCTGTCAGGGAGACTCGGGTGGTCCGCTTGTTATAGATGGACGACAAGCGGGGATAGTGTCCTGGGGCAACGGCTGCGCCAGGCGAGGATATCCGGGTGTTTATACGGAGGTGGCTGCTTTCCGTAATTGGATAGCCGAGCACGCAGCTGTTTGATAAGTGATCGCGAGTTTGGATAATCTGTGTGTTGTTGATTTATTGATGAAATAAACCAATTTTTTTCTTAATCTTAATAAAATGTTATTAGTTTTTTTAATCCTAGGAACATTTAATAATATTTTAAAAAATCACGAATAATTCTTTTTGAAAAATTAATTTATTTCTCTATAAAGATTTTGGTTATAAAATAAACAAATCTGAGTCTTAATCCCATTTATAAATACAATAAAGTAAATATGTTTACGAATTAAAATAATACAAAAATATAATTGTTACAAATAAATTTAGATAATCTTTAGGTTAAACAAATAATTTTTCGATATTTTTAAAATTATTTCTCATTATTTTGATTTGTTGCATGAACCCCCTTAAAGAACCTAGTCAGTCTAAACTTAAAATTAATGAAGCCTTGTTTTTTGAATAACTAAATAATAATTTTTATTAATATAACGTATATTATTATATAAATTTATATATATATATATATATATATATATATATATATACATCAAAACATTTACATTTATCAAAATTACGTTTTACTATTTCTAAGGATAAAAAATATTGTACTTATTTTTAGATAGTTCAACTCAAACGTGGTCCCTTAAATAATTTCAACTACTGTTGAATGGTAATCGAAGCTTACATTAAGATAAAATTCCTTAGAGTACGTTTGAATGATATGTATCTTGGATTATGCATATCAGTCTGCACCTAAGAAAAGTGATTCATACAGAATTGCAAAATGAAATTCAAATAAGTCTTTAACAGTTACAGTTAATCATGTTAGTTAAGTAGTGCATAATATAAAACAAAATCTTTTTTCAAACTTTAATTATGCTTTATAATATTTAAAAAGAATTTTTGATAAATATATTTATTTTAAGTTCATTTAAAATAAGCGTAGATTGTTGCTGTAAATAAGTCGTGTAAATTACCACATTATTTTGAAAAAGTACAGTAATTTTAATAGAAATAAAATTAATTATTATAATTTTATGAAGACATTAAATCTAAGAATGTGAACTCAAGTAAACGTTTGTAATCAGTAACGTTTTTCGTAATAAGGAGGCAAATTGCATTACAAGTATTTCGCAATATTGATTTTGTCAATGTTGAGTGGATTAAGCAATCGATCTCTTTCGGGTATTCTGATCTGTAATTTTTGACGATTATCCTTGTCTCGAATTCTTATCGTACATGAAAGAAAAAAGTGTAATGAACTCAGCTGAAGAATTGGGAGGTTAAAGCCAGTGCATGATTCCAGTTACTTTGAGTATAAATATCCGCGAGTTTTCAGTTTCTAGCAAGTGTTCTGGAGCACGCTAAAGAAACAAGATGTATCAAATCATCCTGACAGCCCTTATACTGACTCTAGCAGCTGGTAAGTTTGAAGGTTCTATCTATTTACACAACAACACATCCCTTTATCACATTAACATTTGTAGAATTAATAATTTGAGCAAAAGACTAAAGACTTAATTATACACCGACATGCACAATAACAATGGTTCCCTTATTTAGGGGACCCGATTCGCACTCCACCTCGAAGGATCATCGGCATCAATCCGTACACTCCCCAGGGCCGAATAGTCGGCGGCCGGGAAACGTCGATCGAGGAGCACCCCTGGCAAGTATCCCTCCAGTACTTCGGCTTTCACTTCTGCGGTGGCAGCATCATCTCCGAGAATGTCATCCTGACCGCAGGCCACTGCACGACCAGCTACCCGGCCGCGTCCATGACCGTGAGGGTCGGCAGCTCGAGGACTGCCAGCGGTGGCTCCATCCACCAGGTCGACGAGATCGTGCGCCACGAGGGCTTCAGGACCAACATCTTCGGCATGCCCGAGAACGACGTGGCCGTGCTCAAGCTGAAGACGCCCATCGAGTTGGGCAAGACCAGCCAGCCGGTTACGCTGTTCGCCTCGAACGAGGAGGCACCCGACGGTGCTCTTTCCACCATCACTGGTTGGGGTGCTATCATTCAGGGTGGCGGCGCTCCGGAGGTTCTTCAGTCGGTCGATGTGCCCATTGTGACCAAGGCCGCCTGCAGCGAGGCCTATGGCTCTTGGGGTGGTATACCGGACGGACAGATCTGCGCGGCTTATCCGGCTGGCGGCAAAGACGCCTGCCAGGGTGACTCGGGCGGTCCTCTTCTCATCGGTGGACGCCAAGCTGGAATTGTTTCTTGGGGCAATGGGTGCGCTAAGAAGGGCTATCCTGGGGTCTACACCGAGGTCGCTGCCGTACGCGAATGGCTCACTGAGCACGCTGGTGTTTAATTCGATATGGGAATTGAATATTGATTTTGATTGAAATAAATGTTTCTTTAACACTTATGTTTACCGTTTACTCTTTACACCTTTATTCAATATTTGAGAAAATATGTGTGATAGTTATTTACTATTTAATGGAGAATGAGACTAACCGAGGACTGCAAGGAATTATGGCAGCTACATTAGAGTTCTTTTGATATTGAGAAATTTTGTATTAAATTTGTAAAATTAGATCGTATATACAGAAGCAAAAGATTACGTTTCTGATATTTCTACATAGTATATTTATGTTCTTGAATCTTTAAATGAAAGGTTAAGAAAATCGTATAATATGTATATCCCTTTTTAATTTATAATAAAGTATTTCATACAAAAAATTAGAAAAATCTAGATTTTGTATAAATAAGGATTTTAAAAAGACTAAAATATTCTTATAGCAAATAAAACTGTGTTTAAGGAAATATGAAAGGGTTAAATAGCTAACTCTACAGATTATTATACGGGAACCCAAAAATTTATGTTGAACATTGACTAGATAAGGTGGAAAAAATGTTTTTCTAAAGATTGTTCATTTTACAAGAAACTGATAGAGTCCTTTCTTAGAACCGTTATTCACTGACTATATTAAAAAAAAACAAAGAAAAAAAATATAGATAGAAAAATATTAGTACCAAAATTTGAAATTATCGACATTACGGACATTCTAGCATGAATAATTTTTTTTAACAATGTAAGTGGAACTTTTCTAAAGAAACGGACTCTATCAGCTTTTTGTAAAAGATGCAATTTTTAAAAAAATGTTCGTAACTAATATAATTAATCTTTATGACATAATTTTTGAGATCCCGTTTAATATTCTATACAAATTTCTGCCTCATCCTTCACTTAGCCTTAATAAAAATGATCAATATGAAATTGTTACAAATGATCTAATTTCGAGAGTCTTTATAAAACTTTTTTATATTATTTTTCTATAAGGCATAATGCTTTTTTTCTGTTATAGATTAGATAGATTAACATTTATCAAAAAATCATAATTTTCTTATTGCCTATTTGCAAAATATTAAATTATATTCAAAGGCGCTGTTTAAAAAACCATTTCGAAGTCTTAATAAGAAAAGAAATTTACTGCAAATTTTGTAAAGATAATTTTCCTAAAAAATTTTTATAAACAATCTTACTTTACTTGAGTGTTGTTTTTTTACAAACATTAAATATATTTATGCTTCTAAAGCATGAAATTGTATATTGTATCATTCGCTCCCATGTACCTCAACATAATAAATATCTTAATGTTTACTTTCTGAGGTACATTAGATGAAATGTTTGTAAACATTACTTTTAATGATTGAAATTAATTTAAATATTTAAAATATTATAAATACTGTTAGATAATATAATGATTTTGGATAAAAATAAAGTCTTGTTAAATAAAACATTTATTTTAGTCGACATTCAGAATAGTTACTAAAACCTAAATGCAGTAAGCATTTATACGTCAGCATGCTCAGCAATCCAATTTCTAAAAGCTGCCACCTCTGTATAAACGCCTGGATAACCCGCGATTGCGCATCCGTTTCCCCAAGAAACAATTCCAGCTTGGCGTCCACCAATAACCATGGGACCACCAGAATCTCCTTGACAAGAGTCCTTGCCACCAGCTGGATATGCTGCGCAGATCTGACCTGCTGGTACACCACCAAAAGATTCGTAGGCCTCGTTACACTTCTCTGTATTAACAATAGGTACATCAACAGTTTGTAAATCCATGGTAATGCCACCTCCATGATTGAGCGCACCCCATCCTGATATAGTTGCTAGGGCGCCCTCGGGAGCTACCTCGCTTTGTTCGAATAACGGAGCAGGTTGAGCACTTTTGTTAAATTCAATGATAGTCTTGAGCTTCAGAACAGCGATGTCATTTTCTGGGATTCCAGATTCTTTCATCACGTAACCATCGTGACGTACAATTTCTCCTACTCTGTGTACAGATCCAGTTGTAACTAATGTAGAACCACCAACTCTGACGCTCATCCATCCGAGAGGATAATCTACACAATGGCCAGCCGTCAAAACGACGTTTTTAGAGATGATACTACCGCCGCAAACGTGGAAACCTAATACCTGCAGTGAAATCTGCCAAGGATGTTCTTCGATAGTCGTAGGCTTGCCACCAACGATTCGACCGTTTGGAGTTAAAGGATTGATATCCGCAGGTAACTTTTGAGGATGTGCCGTAATTTTTCCTACAAAAATAAAATTACACTTTATTTCACGAAAAGATTTTCGAATGAAAATAAATTTAGAAAAGATTAAAACAAATAAAAAATATGATATTTAAAAGTCACGCAATACACTCAAGAATAAATAAGAATTAGTTAATTAACCAGCAACTAAAGTAAGAAGAAGAAGAGTAACAATGGATCGGAACATCTTCACTCTGCTTTAAAATATTTCAATTTTAACTGAAAACAAATAAGTGCCGATTTTTATACCTTTTAGAGTTTTATATGAAATTAAGGAAGATCAAATGGCGATAAACAATTTTAAATTATTAATTTCATACAAATACCTTCATTTTTTTACTCAGATTAGCTGCTGATAAGTGCAATCCAATTGAGGAAAAGCCTTAATACAACGATTAACGGATTTGATGTCTTTTAGAGATCAATTGTTAAGACTAAATTGTCGTCTAAGGATTACATTTTCATATTCATTGATCTGTAGATATTTTAATTTACAATAGATTGAATAAAGATAATAATCACTTGTAGTGTTATTGATTGAAAAAGCATTTCCAAAACTTGGAAAAATATATATTTTTAATTTCATAATATAGATAGAAAAAACAATGAATTATAATTATCGTAATTTTATATAAACAAGATAATTAATTTTATAGCAATATAGGATATAATTTTCTAATCAGTTTATGGGTATATACTGGAAAACATATACATAATATAATTTTTAAAATAATTATCCGTTTTATTCGAGTTATTATAGAATTCCGTAATGGATTTTAGGTAACTTTTATAATTTTATTAGGAATATTTTAGTTTTCCTAAAATTTTATGGTGGCACATTCGATCTCTTATTCCTATTAATTTGTGTTTTAGAATATCAGAAAGATTCAATTTTATTATTTGAATGAAAATATTATTTCGTTTAATTACGGAGAGAATTAATGTGAATAAAATTATTTAATTATTAATTCAAATGTTTACTCAATTTTAATATAAATTCTATTATTATTTATGATAGTCCAGATTTTAGATATATATAATCGTAATGTTCATTGGAAAAATACCCAGCGCCGAACAAAGCTTAAAATTGGGGAATTTCTTTTATTTTCATTATACTAAGAATTACGTATTTACGTAGTACGTGTACGTATGTGACAATGACCCCAGTGCGGATTTGGAATGCTTATTACCAGAGCGAAAAAGGTATTTGCATGAATTCGCTAGGTGGGGGGTAGCGGTGTGGGATCTGTCAGAGAAGGAGGCGTCACCAGTAGAGCGTTGAAAAAATGGCAAATGTTTTCAGTTCCAAATCGGCGTTGTAGGTGTGCGGTTGTTAGCTACGTGGGGTTTTGATAAAACAAAATAGTGTTAATGAATATTTCGTAAGTATCGATAAAATTTCGTATTTTTCTTGGCGTCTAAGGCAGGGTCTATCTGCGTTGCCTTAATGATCAATCCCGCATGGATCTAGGACTTGAAAATCTCAATCTTTTACAAAAATTAAGAACTTTCTTACATTAAAATCAAATGAGCTGCCAGTTTTTAAAAATTAACATTAAAGAAACAAAAAATATCTACAATAAATATATGAATATTAATATACCTATTAAACAAATGTAGTTAATAATTAATTTAATATTGTTAAACTTAGATATTTTTCAATAATTTAAAAAATAATATATGTATAAATTAAACATTTGAAACAAGTAATTTTAAATTAATTAAATAATAAAAATAATATAAGCAACAATTATTGTCTTGAGAATATATGATGCAAATTTTTAATAAACTAATTTTTAAATCAAATTTTTAATAAGTTAATTTTATATGTTCAAGTATTATATATTTTTTCAATTATGTGAAGGATAAATAATGTAAATCTAAATACATGTAAATTATTCATATTTAATATTGCCTTCAATGTATCTTTTTTAAAACAAGAAAAGTTTTACAAAAAATATTGTTTGCTGGGAGTAAAAAAATTCATGTATACAATAAAGATTTAAAACGTTTTTTATTTTTATTTCAAACAGAGACACTACAAATACACTAATCGTAGTTGCCATTTAGACACCTGCGTGTTCAGCTAGCCAGTTACGAACGGCTGCTTGGCGTCCACCAATAACCATGGGACCACCAGAATCTCCTTGACAAGAGTCTTTGCCACCAGCTGGATATGCTGCGCAGATCTGACCTTCTGGTATGCCTCCCCAAGATTGGTAAGCATCGTTGCAGAGAGCCTTGGTTACAACTGGAACATCTACAGTTCGTAGGACTTCAGGAATGCTGCCACCCTGAGTGGTTGTGCCCCAACCAGAGATAGTCGAAAGACTACCAGCGATGGCCACTTCATTTGGTTTAAACAACTGTATGGGTTGAGTAGCTTTTCCCAACTCAATTGGCTTCTTGAGCTTCAATACAGCTACGTCATTCTCGGGAATACCAAAGATGCTGGTTCTATAGTTTTCATGTCGTACTATTTGTTCAACTTCGTGCAAGACACCACCGTTAGCCGTCCTTGAGCTACCTACACGTACAGTCATTGTGGATGCCGGGTAACTGGTGGTACAATGGCCGGCGGTAAGGATGACATTTTCAGAGATAATACTACCTCCGCAAAAATGAAAGCCGTATGATTGTAAGGACACCTGCCAGGGATGCTCCTCAATCGACGTTTCCCGACCACCGACAATTCGCCCCTGAGGTGTAAATGGATTGATGCCTATG
>JAPYZA010009571.1:0-10457 GCA_030522685.1 Eupelmus azureus | reverse complement strand
ACCTCAACGATAATGGCCACTTATTTTCCTGAAAAGGCGCATTGAAAGTGGCCTATTATTCCCGCAAAACTTGAGGAGGGAAATAATGACCTAAGAGAGGAATAATGGGCCATTATTTCCCTCCTAGGCCATTATTTCCCTGCTAGCATTTTTATTAGAAAAAAATAGTAAAATCATTGAAAAAATAAAATAAAATCAAATAAGTGGCCACAGTTAAGGTGGAAATAAAGTACTATATGCACCTTGATAGTAAAGTCAATTATTCCCTCGGGTAATTACTGCCCTCGCTGCGCTCGGGCAGGAAAACACCCTCAGGAATAATACGCGACTTTACTTCCTTGGTGCATAATGTACTATTAAATATAAAAACAAATAATATGATATATAATAATAATAATGCAATCTACAGTGTAATAATAATTGATTTATTTACAAATGTAATTTAAAAAGTTTTCCTTCTGTTCGACAAAATGAACATTTTATATTTTCCTCCAAACTTAGTACCCCTGAAGCATGGCTCCATCCGATCGCGCAGCCTTCGCACACACCATGACCACACGGGTAAAATGCCATTGTTGGCACGTTGATGCGACATACATGGCATTCTTTTACTGTAATGTTAGTGAAAATTAGCATATTTTTTGCAAAAATAATTGCTATAGTGCGTACATGCTAATATTTATTTAACTAAGTATTTATTCATCAAATTATTTCGCAAATTCTTTAAAATATCGTCCTTATTAAATATTTATGATAAAAAATAGAACAATAATGAAATTTGTAATAAAATATTCACAAGTCTGTTTATTCCAATTTATTATCTATTCTTATATTATTCCGATAAATATATTTGAGACATATGTTATACACAGAAAATTTTGGCTTACCCTATTATATATCATGCAGATTATATAACCTATCAATTACATTAGGTAATATATAAATGCTATTTGAGTAGGTAGAAACGTTACTTATTTTATCGAGAAAAAAAAATCATACATATATTTGTTAGTAACTGTTTTTTAAATTTATACCTGTAATTAACTAAGTTATCTATTATTTTGTTTAAAAATAAGAAAATTATTAAAACTATCGTGTTTTCCAACGTTTTGCAACGTTGGCAGTCCTCAGACCTTGTACAGAGTTCGGCAGATTGCAACGCTTTTGATAAAGCGTTATCAAACTTCAAACCCTATACAGGTTCGACAGTCTGCAGCAAAAAGCGAAATCCAATAGTTTATTTTAATTAAACTAATTCAAAAAATAATTTCATATCTTTTTTAATAACAAACGTCTTCATTTACAGAAAAATTATAGTAATAACAAAATTATAAAAAATGAACGTTGAATTACAAGCTTTCTAATGTTTTGTACAAATTTATAATAAATAAACTAAAATAGCAATTTTCAAGAATTTAAAAATTTTATACAGTAAGAAGAAATAAATTTTAAATTAAATAAATAATTTTGATTTTAAATTAATTTTTAATTTTTTTTAAGTAAAAAATTAAGCAATAATTACAGATTCGAAACTACATATTTTATTTATAAATCTTTACTCTAGATCAAATTGATACTGTAGTTCTGTATTCGTATAAATTCACGCACTCATACATTACAAACGAATAGCGCAAAGGTTAGTAGACAGATAAACGAAATAACGACCTATCAAACGGGTAGATGAGTATTCCAGCGGACGCACACGAACGAACAGATAGGTAAAAAGATTGACTAGTGGGTAGACAAATACATGAACGGACAGGTGAACGGACGGATGTACCGACGGACGGAAGAACAGACCGACGAGCAGAATAACGGACCGACGGACAGAATAACGAACCGATATGAACGAACGGTCAAACGGACGGCGAATAGCGGACCGAACGGAGGGACGGAAAAATATCGAATGGACGGATGGATGAATGTTCGAGTAGATTGAGAAACAAACAAATAGATACAAGCACATTTACATACACAATCACTCGTCAAATACTGAACTAAAGAATGTTTTTGCCTGGAGTACATGAAAATCTAAAATTACATTGTGTGCAGCTAGGTATCTGAAACTATTGCAAATTTGACTGTACATATTTATATAATGTTTTTATTACCAAGTTTCTAAATGAGTAAGTACAAAGAATTCCTTAGTTAATAATAGCTTGATTTACATTAAATTATAAGTGCATTTAAAATATAGTTATATACTATCGTGTTTTCCAACGTTTTGCAACGTTGGCAGTCCTCAGACCTTATACAGAGTTCGGCAGATTGCAACGCTTTTGATAAAGCGTTATCAAACTTCAAACCCTATACAGGTTCGACAGTCTGCAGCAAACAGCGAAATCCGATAGTTTATTTTTTTAATACGGATAATATGAAAGTCTCTACGAGTAAAGTTTTTAATGCAATAATATAAATTATTTTATCTAAATCAAACGTAAGAAAAGTTATTGTTGAAAAACAAAACAAATAGCTAACTTAACTACAACGTTTTTATATTTTAGAACAAAATTTTAAATGAAACAAATTTTAAACGCAAATTAATTTGAATTTTCAAAATTCTTTTAGTCAATTAATATTAAAATAAAACAACAGTATGATTAAGGGTTACTTATTAATTTACATTATTCTTTTACGTAAATTTAGTTTCCAAAATATAAGATATTTCTAACATTTATTTACTTTTTATAATATCTTATAATAAATAATTCAGAATAGCAAGTACTTATTTCTCCCTTTGCCTTTTACTAGATCAGATAGACCTCTATGCGATTGAAAATTAAGTTAACTAGGGTTAGATTTGTCAACAAAATAATAAAAGAATGCATCTTTTCAGCTAAACAAATAAAGAATAAACAGTCAAAAATTAAAAGGCGCGGCAGCGCCTTGATGGCAAGTAGTAAAATATACATTAATTTTTTATAAAAGTGTTAAGAGAGTATCAGATGTACAAGTCATTGATCTTATTGGAACTTACGAAGGTGATTTCTCATACATTCTAATTATAAAGGATAAATTAGGTGTTGATATTTGTTAATCAACACCTACACTCAATCCTAATAAACTTTTAAAGAACGCTATTTATTATAAATTATTATAATAGAATTCATTTTTTACTGAAATGAGCATAAGAAGTTTAAAGATATATACTTAAATATTTTATACAAAATAAATTATAATTTCTATAAAAATGATTAACAATATTAAAGTAAACAATGCTTCTATATTTCCTAAATTTTCGCAGCAATCTTGCAAAAAATAAACTAGTAATAACATAATTTCATATAATGTTATTACCTTCAATTTTTCTTTTTAAATTATTCTTTCGTCGCTGTGACCTCGATGGTCCAGCACGATCTGGATGTTCTTGTTGCTGTTGTTCATGAATCCTGTTTGGGATAAGCTGCTGTAACGTCTGCTTCAGTTTTATCCTTGCCTCTCTTTTCTGCTTGTTTCTTTTTGCCGTTCGTGATACTAATTTATATAAAGTTTATTTGAAAATTAACCATAAATCAGTGTATAGTGCCGAATATCAATAATTTAATGAATTTGCTTTAAGGAGAAGCGAAGTCATTCAGTTATTCAATTATTCAATTATTTAAAAATTAGAATAATAAGAGGATGTCGTACCTATTTAATGCATGTTCTAACTTTGATTATATTGAAATCATTATCACTACTAGGGAATTAATGAAACCATTGGACTCATTAAGAAACTAATAATTTCAATTAAACTTAAGAATGCTCTTTCACTAAGGGACGAATATGATGGGCGCTTCGAAGGGCTCCATATACTTTTAAAGACATTTTTAATTCAAAGTGGTCAAAAAGGCAAATATGAGCTTTTTATGGATGATTTCATAAATTGTTACAGAAAAACTAATAAATATCAAATATTATATGCAAAATTTTAGACCTATTCACCGTCTATATTACTTAAGGTATACCCATTCAAGATTCAACTTTTTAAATCCAGTATATATATAATGTGTGTGTGTGTGTGCGTGCCTGTGCGCGTGTATGTATGCTGTGTGGATGTGTATGTGTGCGCGTGTGCCGTGTATGTATGTTTGTGTGGATGTGTATGTGTGCGCTTGCGTGCGTGTGTATAACCTACGTTGTAACCTACGTATCATAAACTACGTTTATGCAAAGATTGAGAAATTTCTCGAATCAGTAAATATTTATAGAAACACAAACCGTAAAATGTAGAAACAAATAGGTATTTAAATTGAAAACTAAGAAAAAATTTCGAATAGCACGAATTCCCATTATTTTTCAACATTAACGTCAAATAATTTTTTAAAACCTTCGTCTATCCCAATTTTTCTTAACATATTTAGTTTGTAGAATGTATATATTTTTTTAATTAATAATATTGGTCATAACTGTGAAAAATATCAAAATATATGAAATAAAAATCCATATCACCGTAATACCCTGTACTAACACATTCGAAAAATTTGATTTTTAAGATTAATCTTTTATTTTTTATCGTTAAGCTACTCTAATATTTTATAGAGATATTAACGACCAGTTACAGTAGTATAATAGTACACCAGGTACAATAGTAATTGGCTTTTGATTTTGCGAAAGAAATGTCATCGAATAAATATAACCCCTTCGTGAAGATAAACAAGCATTAGAGACACAAAGAAAATAAAAAAAATAGTACATTATGCACCTAGGGAGAAGAAGAATGTCTCATACTGCGTGTAAATGACAAACATGCAGTCTGAGGCTTTCTTTACTTATTCCCATGGTGCATGTACTGTTTTTCTCCACGAGGAGCGTAAAATGCGTGCTGTAGAATTAACCCGCAGGGCGTACAGTTCGCACTTTACGCGCCGTGTGGAGAAATAAATATGTTTAAAAGGTGAAAAGAAATTGACCTTTACCGAACCAAGATGACGTGTTTATACCAGTTTATTAATAACGTAAAAACTAAACTAAAAACACCATACTTAGAACCATACTATAGTTTAGTTTTTTGTAATAACAATCCTGAAAAGGGAGGCTGGAGAACCTCCGAAACGTCGACTGTACGTAATTAATAAACTGGTATAAACACATCATTTTGCAAGCTTCTTGGTTCGACAAAGATCAATTTTTCCCCCTTTTAAAAAAACTTCTCGAACGACAGCTGCAATTATTCTATAAAAGAAATATGTCATTAAAATTGTAATTACGTCTTCTAACTCCTTGGGTCTCTTCACGTTCTACTGCCACACCTTGAACTTCAAGCACGTGATTCTGGTCATCTAAGTTGCCGTCTACGGGTTCATGCAGTGCTTCTACGTGCTCTTCTGGTTCAACTTCAGCTCCCATTGGAGCTTGAAGAGGTACCTGAGCTTGTGGTGAGACTTGAGCTTGATGTGGGGCTTGAGGTTGGACTTGAGCTTGGGGTGGGGCTTGAACTTGCAGCAGGCCTTGACCTTGAGGTGGGCCTTGAACTTGGGGTGGGCCTTGAGCTTGAAGTTGGCCTTGAGCTTGGGGTAGAGCCTGACGTGCTGCTAAGGCTTGAGCTTCTGCTAGGATTCTAGCTGCGACAGGAGCTTGATCTTCTGGTGCAACTTGAGCTTCTGCCGGAGCTTCTTCAAGGAGAGGAAATTCATCAAGCCCCATAATTTGTTGAATATCTAACAATCTTCTTCTTCTGCCTCTACCTCTTGTTTCTTCCAGAGCTTCTGGTGGAGGTTCGACTGCTACCGCGGGAGCTATTGGAGCTTCAACTTCTATTAAGCCTTGAACCTCTGCTGGGGCTTGAGCTTCAAGTTGTTCATGTCGTTCAGCTAGAGCTGCAGCTGGAGCTTCAGCTCGTACTATGGGTTGAGCATCTGCAGGAGGAGGAAGTTCATTATTCTCGACTCTCCTTCTACCTCTTCCTCTTCTTTCTTGTGCTTCTGGTTGAAGATGAGCTACTACTGGGAGTGCTACTGCTGGAGCTTCCTCTACTACTAAACGTAAAGCTTCAACTTCTGGTAGAGCTCGTACTAACGCTGGAGCTTCAGCCTCCAATAAAGCTTGAACCGCTACTGGGGCTTCAGCTACAAGTGGTGCTTGATCTTCAGCTAGCCTTTCAGCTACAGCTTCAGCTTGTACTGGGGCGCGAACTTCAGCAAACGGAGGAAGTTCATCGTTCACTACTCTCCTCCTGTCTCTTTGTCTTCTTTCTTGCGCTTCTGGTGGAGGTTGGGCTGCTACTGGGGGTGCTACTGCTGGAGGTTCAGCAACTTATGGTGGAAGTTGAGCAGGAAACTCAACTTCTACTGCAGGTAGTATATTAATATTTTCAGCTCGTCTTCCTCTGCCTCTTGGTCTTCCTCTACCTCTTGGTCTTCCTCTTCCCCTTCCTCTGCCTCTTCCCCTCTCGATTCTAGCATCTGTATTGAATGATTTAAAATACTATTTACATGAATCTACTAATAATTATAAATTAGAATGTCAGTAATTTCGATAAGTTCAGATTTTGATACTATTATTTTTAAAAAGGACTCTGTCAACTTCTTGTAAAACATACAATCTTTAGAAAATTTTTTTTCCAACGAAGCTAATTTGTATTTATGACGTGATTTTGTATAATATTTCTTAATGTAAACTCGACTCTTTCACATTTCTTTAAGGCTCAGTAAAACGGTAAAATACGATAAAGGCGATCCCTACGTTATCCAATAATTTTATTAAATAATTAGAGTGACAGAAAATATTTTTAAAAAATCTCTAACTCTCTAAATAATGTTGAGTTCAATTTTTAAGCATTTCTATTGTTGAATCGCAGGATTTTTTTTAGTTATATTAATTTAAACCTCCTGCTTCTGGCATTGGTGGCTGTCCTATACCTCGTCCTCTACCTCGTCCTCTTGCTCTTCTTCCTCTCTGCTGATAGGGGAAGACGTGCTCGGCTTCAGGACCTCCAGCATTTTGTACAATTTGATTGTTGACAAGAACATCAACTATTTTGCAGTTTCAATATATATTAATTTATTGAAATATTGTTATAAAGATAAAAAAAATTAGAACAGAAATATTTGTAAAATATGAATTATTTGTTTATAAATTCGAAAATTAGCACTTATTGTTATTAAAATAAACCTTGATTATTCGGCCTCATATTTTGTGTCAACTCATGCAAATTCTGAATGTCATTCTCAACAATTGGTCTGTAGTCATCAGGATATTGAACTAAAGTAGAAATAATAATATAAAAATAATATAATATAGATATAATAAAATATAAATTATGAAAAAATAAGTAACTCAGTTTTATTTGTTAATATTTAACATACTTTCAGGTAATAACGTAAATCGTCGCTGTCGTATCAATAAATCTAAATATTCTTGTAATTGAAATCTGAAATATATGAAATTTTCACTATGAAACCTGATAATTGTTTTAAGTATTGTTTTCAAGCATGCGCGAACATGAATTTCGCTTTTAGAGAATGGAAAACAATAATAATAGCAAGCTAGGTACGTACGCATTAAACTGTCTTTCAGCCATTTTTATTTCATTATCTTTGTTGATAAGATCACGACTCCAATAATATTTTATCATTCTCGTTCTGGTGACCGTTTCATACCTACTATTATGGTATTCTGAATTCTGCTGTAGTTTTTCTGCAATAATAAAATAAAAATATTATTAACTATCAGTAGTACATTACGATACACGATAATTTGCAAAATACGCTAAACATACGATGATTTATACCACTGCTTGTCATAAATCATCGCTCCTAACAAAGACTAGTACTTTTCAAAAACTGTCTGTTTTAAATTTGCTATATATGACTTAAAAAAATATAAGTTTTTTGGATCTTAATACATCAATGATATAATTTTGATATTACACATTTAGAGATCTTTGATAAGCTAAAATCACTTAGAATATTTGTAAACTAGAGCTGAAAATCGGTAGTTTCTGAAATGTACTAGTCTTCGTTAGGAACGACGAAATACACTGTCACGCCTGTCTGTGCCATAATCACTCAATACTTGTACCATGTAGTAGCGTCTCGGAGCAATAATACTAGTTGTAACACGGGTAGACGTGACATAAGTGTGGATTTAGATCAAGCTATGTCATAAAAGATTGTATATTAGAGAATTACCTAACATTATCCATAGATCTGGGCGATTACCAATTTTTAAATGCTTATGAAAACTTTCAGCTACGTTATTTGTTTTTACATATTTTTGAAACACGCATATTGTCTCAGCTAATGGTAACCACGTACGTCTCCAATAATTATAAAATAGTTGGAGGTTAGGCGTGTGGTTATTTAAAATTTCACGGCCTAAAATTGTTAAACCTTCTTCAATTTTATTTGCAGGCAAAAAAGGTAAAACTAATGCCATTTCCAATAAGCGATCATTTTGTGCATTTGATGGAATATGACAAGTTTTGTTCCAATATCTAATAACAGCCTGTAAATTATAGTTTTTATTTTGTGATGTACACAGAAAAATCAATTTTATATTTTATTATATAATAATTGCAATATTGAGGCTCAGTAAAACGATGGGAAATGATAAACGCGATTCCTATCTTACTTATTTTCCAGTATTCCTATAATTTTACTAAATAATTTCAGTGTTCGAAAAAATTTCAGCAAAATCTCCTTGATATTTTGTAGTATAAATCGTAAACAATGTTCAGTTAAATTTTCAAGCAACTCTCTAAATTAGTTGCGGAGATTTTAATTATCTGAATATTGAATATTGTATGCAATGAATACTACAAAATATTAGAGATCTCTTTTAGATTGATTCCGCCACTATAATTATTTAGTAAAAAAGTAGGGTCCCTACCTTACCTTCTTATCCACATTACTTTAATTTTACAAAATAATTTCAGTGACAGAATAAATATTAAAATCTTATAGATAATATATTTAACTTGCTTGCTGGTAATGAAATAAACAGCCAGACAGCTGAGCGTTGGGAAATACTCCCCTCACTGCTCCTAAAAGAGCAGCTTCAAAATCCACTATTACTGTTTGTACATTTTGAGTTAGTTCAGGGACTAAGACGCAAATAAATTGAAGTAAAGCAATGTACATAGCCTTGGTCATTCGATTTGTCAGTGCATAAATCGCTGGAATGCCCTATACTTTGATTACATGGTTTTATTAAATACAAGAAAGGATTTTGTATTTTCTGTTCTCAATGAAGCTTAAACTCCCGGCTGACGGATTCACTAGACGGAGCATCGAGCGCGGATTTAGAGTAAAAGAGATCATAACTCAAATAAAATATATCCGATTTAGAACGAATATAAATCACACAAAATATATAAGAAATCTTGGGTTTATAACTTACATTAACCTCTTCAACTTTTTATTTTTTTTAATTTAAAGATAATCATTTAATAAATCTATAAAATAAAAATCTGTTCGTAGTTCAATAAATCTTCGAAAAAATAAATTTGATTGATTAGATGATTATCTTTAAATTAAATTAGTAAAAAGTTGAAGACATAAACGTAAACTAGAAAGTCAAGCGATATACGTCAGGAAATTAAAAAAATGTCTACTTTAAACGTCAGCCCTTGATTTGTAAAAATTTATTTCCTCGATCTTATATTCAAGAGCAAGCGAAAATTTTCATTTTATAGATTATCTAAGCTCTTTTACTCTAAAACCTCCAGCGAATCCCTTAGTAGGTCATTTCAGCTTCATCTGCTCTTATGATTACTCTATTTAGATTATTTAAATTTTTGTCTTGATCATACCGATCAGTTCATTCCAAAATTTTCAAAGTTTTTAACCTTTTGTTTAGAAAGAGTGTGTAAATATTATAAATTTCTAATCATTTCTAATTCAAAATAAACAATAGTAGCATCACCAGGGATTCTTTGTTCTTTTTTAATTTAAGTTACTTAAAGTTCCCTATTGAATAAAGTACTTACTGTACTTAATTAGTACTTAATAAATTAATTATTTAATCCAAATGAAAAATTTTAAATAAAGTAATTTTTGAGATACATTATTTTTTGCTTATTTGCGTTTTCCATTTTTTAAAAGTATTCTTACTTTATCTAACCTATATTTGTTAATTAGATTAATATTATTATCTCATTAGACATAAAGTCTATATTTCCAAATATAATTTCCAAATATATGAACAAAAGTGAGATATACTTGAAGTGAGTCTTAAAATGAGATAAACTTACTTAAAGTGTTATATAAAGTTTCTAATTAACTTACTGATAAAAACTTTAAAAAATGTATAATAAATAGTTGCTGCACGTCTGGAGGCTGCCGTGGTCTAGACTGAAAAATTATATAAATGCGATGATGTTTATACATTTTCTCGAATATTCCTTGATGAAATTTTTACAGAATTTTCGTTTTGCTAATAGACGTTTACAGTCAATTTCAAATTTACTTCCATACCTTAACACATAACATACACTTAAATATTATAAAAAAACGATTTATTTTACATTAGGAAAA